>CAWWDJ010000063.1:0-24682 GCA_963942525.1 Ptychoptera contaminata | reverse complement strand
CGTTTGCAAAATACCGTGAAAATTTTGAGTTTTTATTATTTTTTGAGAACTTAACTTAACTTACGATAAATCGTACATAAAACAGCCAAATATGTCATTTATTTAATGAAATTCGGAGTCGTTTGCAAAATACCGCGAAAATTTTGAGTTTGCTATTTTATATTTTTTTAGTACTACCCTGTAAAAGTTGAGCAAAACAAGTAATAAGTGATAAATCGTACATAAAACAGCCAAATATGTCATTTATTTAACGAAATTCGGAGTAGTTTGCAAAATACCGTGAAAATTATGAGTTTTTATTATTTTTTGAGAACTATTCTGTAAAAGTTAAATAAAACAAGTAATAAGTGATAAATCGTACATAAAACAGCCAAATATGTCATTTATTTAACGAAATTCGGAGTGTTTTGCAAAATACCGTGAAAATTTTGAGTTTGCTATTTTATATTTTTTTAGTACTACCCTGTAAAAGTTGAGCAAAACAAGTAATAAGTGATAAATCGTACATAAAACAGCCAAATATGTCATTTATTTAACGAAATTCGGAGTCGTTTGCAAAATACCGCGAAAATTTTGAGTTTTTATTATTTTTTGAGTAGTAAACGTTAAACAATCAGAAGTAAAAGTTAAACAAAACAAGTAATAAGTGATAAATCGTACATAAAACAGCCAAATATGTCATTTATTTAACGGAATTCAGAGTAGTTTGCAAAATACCGCGAAAATTATGAGTTTTTATTATTTTTTGAGAACTATTCTGTAAAAGTTAAACAAAACAAGTAATAAGTGATAAATCGTACATAAAACAGCCAAATATGTCATTTATTTAACGAAATTCGGAGTGGTTTGCAAAATACCGTGAAAATTTTGAGTTTGCTATTTTATATTTTTTTAGTACTACCCTGTAAAAGTTGAGCAAAACAAGTAATAAGTGATAAATCGTACATAAAACAGCCAAATATGTCATTTATTTAACGAAATTCGGAGTCGTTTGCAAAATACCGCGAAAATTTTGAGTTTGCTATTTTATAGTTTTTTAGTACTACCCTGTAAAAGTAGAGCAAAACAAGAAATAAGTGATAAATCGTACATAAAACAGCCAAATATGTCATTTATTTAACGGAATTCAGAGTAGTTTGCAAAATACCGCGAAAATTATGAGTTTTTATTATTTTTTGAGAACTATTCTGTAAAAGTTAAACAAAACAAGTAATAAGTGATAAATCGTACATAAAACAGCCAAATATGTCATTTATTTAACGAAATTCGGAGTGGTTTGCAAAATACCGTGAAAATTTTGAGTTTGCTATTTTATATTTTTTTAGTACTACCCTGTAAAAGTTGAGCAAAACAAGTAATAAGTGATAAATCGTACATAAAACAGCCAAATATGTCATTTATTTAACGGAATTCAGAGTAGTTTGCAAAATACCGCGAAAATTATGAGTTTTTATTATTTTTTGAGTAGTAAACGTTAAACAATCAGAAGTAAAAGTTAAACAAAACAAGTAATAAGTGATAAATCGTACATAAAACAGCCAAATATGTCATTTATTTAACGGAATTCAGAGTAGTTTGCAAAATACCGCGAAAATTATGAGTTTTTATTATTTTTTGAGAACTATTCTGTAAAAGTTAAACAAAACAAGTAATAAGTGATAAATCGTACATAAAACAGCCAAATATGTCATTTATTTAACGAAATTCGGAGTGGTTTGCAAAATACCGTGAAAATTTTGAGTTTGCTATTTTATATTTTTTTAGTACTACCCTGTAAAAGTTGAGCAAAACAAGTAATAAGTGATAAATCGTACATAAAACAGCCAAATATGTCATTTATTTAACGAAATTCGGAGTCGTTTGCAAAATACCGCGAAAATTTTGAGTTTGCTATTTTATAGTTTTTTAGTACTACCCTGTAAAAGTAGAGCAAAACAAGAAATAAGTGATAAATCGTACATAAAACAGCGAAATATGCCATTTATTTAACGAAATTCGGAGTAGTTTGCAAAATACCGTGAAAATTTTGAGTTTGCTATTTTATATTTTTTGAGTACTACCCTGTAAAAGTTGAGCAAAACAAGTAATAAGTGATAAATCGTACATAAAACAGCCAAATATGTCATTTATTTAACGAAATTCGGAGTGGTTTGCAAAATACCGTGAAAATTTTGAGTTTGCTATTTTATATTTTTTGAGTACTACCCTGTAAAAGTTAAACAAAACAAGTAATAAGTGATAAATCGTACATAAAACAGCCAAATATGTCATTTATTTAATGAAATTCGGAGTCGTTTGCAAAATACCGCGAAAATTTTGAGTTTGCTATTTTATATTTTTTTAGTACTACCCTATAAAAGTTGAGCAAAACAAGTAATAAGTGATAAATCGTACATAAAACAGCCAAATATGTCATTTATTTAACGAAATTCGGAGTCGTTTGCAAAATACCGTGAAAATTTTGAGTTTGCTATTTTATATTTTTTTAGTACTACCCTGTAAAAGTTGAGCAAAACAAGTAATAAGTGATAAATCGTACATAAAACAGCCAAATATGTCATTTATTTAACGGAATTCAGAGTAGTTTGCAAAATACCGCGAAAATTATGAGTTTTTATTATTTTTTGAATGAGTTTTTATTATTTTTTGAGTAGTAAACGTTAAACAATCAGAAGTAAAAGTTAAACAAAACAAGTAATAAGTGATAAATCGTACATAAAACAGCCAAATATGTCATTTATTTAACGGAATTCAGAGTAGTTTGCAAAATACCGCGAAAATTATGAGTTTTTATTATTTTTTGAGAACTATTCTGTAAAAGTTAAACAAAACAAGTAATAAGTGATAAATCGTACATAAAACAGCCAAATATGTCATTTATTTAACGAAATTCGGAGTGGTTTGCAAAATACCGTGAAAATTTTGAGTTTGCTATTTTATATTTTTTGAGTACTACCCTGTAAAAGTTAAACAAAACAAGTAATAAGTGATAAATAGTACATAAAACAGCCAAATATGTCATTTATTTAATGAAATTCAGAGTCGTTTGCAAAATACCGCGAAAATTTTGAGTTTGCTATTTTATATTTTTTTAGTACTACCCTGTAAAAGTTGAGCAAAACAAGTAATAAGTGATAAATCGTACATAAAACAGCCAAATATGTCATTTATTTAACGAAATTCGGAGTCGTTTGCAAAATACCGTGAAAATTTTGAGTTTGCTATTTTATATTTTTTTAGTACTACCCTGTAAAAGTTGAGCAAAACAAGTAATAAGTGATAAATCGTACATAAAACAGCCAAATATGTCATTTATTTAACGAAATTCGGAGTCGTTTGCAAAATACCGTGAAAATTTTGAGTTTTTATTATTTTTTGAGAACTATTCTGTAAAAGTTAAACAAAACAAGTAATAAGTGATAAATAGTACATAAAACAGCCAAATATGTCATTTATTTAATGAAATTCAGAGTCGTTTGCAAAATACCGCGAAAATTTTGAGTTTGCTATTTTATATTTTTCTAGTACTACCCTGTAAAAGTTGAGCAAAACAAGTAATAAGTGATAAATCGTACATAAAACAGCCAAATATGTCATTTATTTAACGAAATTCGGAGTCGTTTGCAAAATACCGTGAAAATTTTGAGTTTTTATTATTTTTTGAGAACTATTCTGTAAAAGTTAAACAAAACAAGTAATAAGTGATAAATAGTACATAAAACAGCCAAATATGTCATTTATTTAATGAAATTCAGAGTCGTTTGCAAAATACCGTGAAAATTTTGAGTTTGCTATTTTATATTTTTTTAGTACTACCCTGTAAAAGTTGAGCAAAACAAGTAATAAGTGATAAATCGTACATAAAACAGCCAAATATGTCATTTATTTAACGAAATTCGGAGTGGTTTGCAAAATACCGCGAAAATTTTGAGTTTGCTATTTTATATTTTTTTAGTACTACCCTGTAAAAGTTGAGCAAAACAAGTAATAAGTGATAAATCGTACATAAAACAGCCAAATATGTCATTTATTTAACGGAATTCAGAGTAGTTTGCAAAATACCGCGAAAATTATGAGTTTTTATTATTTTTTGAGAACTATTCTGTAAAAGTTAAACAAAACAAGTAATAAGTGATAAATCGTACATAAAACAGCCAAATATGTCATTTATTTAACGAAATTCGGAGTCGTTTGCAAAATACCGTGAAAATTTTGAGTTTGCTATTTTATATTTTTTTAGTACTACCCTGTAAAAGTTGAGCAAAACAAGTAATAAGTGATAAATCGTACATAAAACAGCCAAATATGTCATTTATTTAACGAAATTCGGAGTCGTTTGCAAAATACCGTGAAAATTTTGAGTTTTTATTATTTTTTGAGAACTATTCTGTAAAAGTTAAACAAACAAGTAATAAGTGATAAATAGTACATAAAACAGCCAAATATGTCATTTATTTAACGAAATTCAGAGTCGTTTGCAAAATACCGCGAAAATTTTGAGTTTGCTATTTTATATTTTTTTAGTACTACCCTGTAAAAGTTGAGCAAAACAAGTAATAAGTGATAAATCGTACATAAAACAGCCAAATATGTCATTTATTTAACGGAATTCAGAGTAGTTTGCAAAATACCGCGAAAATTATGAGTTTTTATTATTTTTTGAGAACTATTCTGTAAAAGTTAAACAAAACAAGTAATAAGTGATAAATCGTACATAAAACAGCCAAATATGTCATTTATTTAACGAAATTCGGAGTCGTTTGCAAAATACCGTGAAAATTTTGAGTTTGATATTTTATATTTTTTTAGTACTACCCTGTAAAAGTTGAGCAAAACAAGTAATAAGTGATAAATCGTACATAAAACAGCCAAATATGTCATTTATTTAACGAAATTCGGAGTCGTTTGCAAAATACCGTGAAAATTTTGAGTTTTTATTATTTTTTGAGAACTATTCTGTAAAAGTTAAACAAACAAGTAATAAGTGATAAATAGTACATAAAACAGCCAAATATGTCATTTATTTAATGAAATTCAGAGTCGTTTGCAAAATACCGCGAAAATTTTGAGTTTGCTATTTTATATTTTTTTAGTACTACCCTGTAAAAGTTGAGCAAAACAAGTAATAAGTGATAAATCGTACATAAAACAGCCAAATATGTCATTTATTTAACGAAATTCGGAGTCGTTTACAAAATACCGTGAAAATTTTGAGTTTTTATTATTTTTTGAGAACTATTCTGTAAACGTTAAACAAAACAAGTAATAAGTGATAAATCGTACATAAAACAGCCAAATATGTCATTTATTTAATGAAATTCGGAGTCGTTTGCAAAATACCGCGAAAATTTCGAGTTTGCTATTTTATATTTTTTTAGTACTACCCTGTAAAAGTTAAACAAAACAAGTAATAAGTGATAAATAGTACATAAAACAGCCAAATATGTCATTTATTTAATGAAATTCAGAGTCGTTTGCAAAATACCGTGAAAATTTTGAGTTTGCTATTTTATATTTTTTTAGTACTACCCTGTAAAAGTTGAGCAAAACAAGTAATAAGTGATAAATCGTACATAAAACAGCCAAATATGTCATTTATTTAACGAAATTCGGAGTGGTTTGCAAAATACCGTGAAAATTTTGAGTTTGCTATTTTATATTTTTTGAGTACTACCCTGTAAAAGTTAAACAAAACAAGAAATAAGTGATAAATCGTACATAAAACAGCGAAATATGTCATTTATTTAACGAAATTCGGAGTAGTTTGCAAAATACCGTGAAAATTTTGAGTTTGCTATTTTATATTTTTTGAGTACTACCCTGTAAAAGTTGAGCAAAACAAGTAATAAGTGATAAATCGTACATAAAACAGCCAAATATGTCATTTATTTAACGAAATTCGGAGTGGTTTGCAAAATACCGTGAAAATTTTGAGTTTGCTATTTTATATTTTTTGAGTACTACCCTGTAAAAGTTAAACAAAACAAGTAATAAGTGATAAATCGTACATAAAACAGCCAAATATGTCATTTATTTAATGAAATTCGGAGTCGTTTGCAAAATACCGCGAAAATTTGAGTTTGCTATTTTATATTTTTTTAGTACTACCCTATAAAAGTTGAGCAAAACAAGTAATAAGTGATAAATCGTACATAAAACAGCCAAATATGTCATTTATTTAACGAAATTCGGAGTCGTTTGCAAAATACCGTGAAAATTTTGAGTTTGCTATTTTATATTTTTTTAGTACTACCCTGTAAAAGTTGAGCAAAACAAGTAATAAGTGATAAATCGTACATAAAACAGCCAAATATGTCATTTATTTAACGGAATTCAGAGTAGTTTGCAAAATACCGCGAAAATTATGAGTTTTTATTATTTTTTGAGTAGTAAACGTTAAACAATCAGAAGTAAAAGTTAAACAAAACAAGTAATAAGTGATAAATCGTACATAAAACAGCCAAATATGTCATTTATTTAACGAAATTCAGAGTAGTTTGCAAAATACCCGCGAAAATTATGAGTTTTATTATTTTTTGAGAACTATTCTGTAAAAGTTAAACAAAACAAGTAATAAGTGATAAATCGTACATAAAACAGCCAAATATGTCATTTATTTAACGAAATTCGGAGTGGTTTGCAAAATACCGTGAAAATTTTGAGTTTGCTATTTTATATTTTTTGAGTACTACCCTGTAAAAGTTAAACAAAACAAGTAATAAGTGATAAATAGTACATAAAACAGCCAAATATGTCATTTATTTAATGAAATTCAGAGTCGTTTGCAAAATACCGCGAAAATTTTGAGTTTGCTATTTTATATTTTTTTAGTACTACCCTGTAAAAGTTGAGCAAAACAAGTAATAAGTGATAAATCGTACATAAAACAGCCAAATATGTCATTTATTTAACGAAATTCGGAGTCGTTTGCAAAATACCGTGAAAATTTTGAGTTTGTTATTTTATATTTTTTTAGTACTAACCCTGTAAAAGTTGAGCAAAACAAGTAATAAGTGATAAATCGTACATAAAACAGCCAAATATGTAATTTATTTAACGAAATGCGGAGTCGTTTGCAAAATACCGTGAAAATTTTGAGTTTTTATTATTTTTTGAGAACTATTCTGTAAAAGTTAAACAAAACAAGTAATAAGTGATAAATAGTACATAAAACAGCCAAATATGTCATTTATTTAATGAAATTCAGAGTCGTTTGCAAAATACCGCGAAAATTTTGAGTTTGCTATTTTATATTTTTTTAGTACTAACCCTGTAAAAGTTGAGCAAAACAAGTAATAAGTGATAAATCGTACATAAAACAGCCAAATATGTCATTTATTTAACGAAATTCGGAGTCGTTTGCAAAATACCGTGAAAATTTTGAGTTTTTATTATTTTTTGAGAACTATTCTGTAAAAGTTAACAAAACAAGTAATAAGTGATAAATAGTACATAAAACAGCCAAATATGTCATTTATTTAATGAAATTCAGAGTCGTTTGCAAAATACCGTGAAAATTTTGAGTTTGCTATTTTATATTTTTTTTAGTACTACCCTGTAAAAGTTGAGCAAAACAAGTAATAAGTGATAAATCGTACATAAAACAGCCAAATATGTCATTTATTTAACGAAATTCGGAGTGGTTTGCAAAATACCAGCGAAAATTTTGAGTTTGCTATTTTATATTTTTTTAGTACTACCCTGTAAAAGTTGAGCAAAACAAGTAATAAGTGATAAATCGTACATAAAAACAGCCAAATATGTCATTTATTTAACGAAATTCAGAGTAGTTTGCAAAATACCGCAAAAATTATGAGTTTTTATTATTTTTTGAGAACTATTCTGTAAAAGTTAAACAAAACAAGTAATAAGTGATAAATCGTACATAAAACAGCCAAATATGTCATTTATTTAATGAAATTCGGAGTCGTTTGCAAAATACCGCGAAAATTTTGAGTTTGCTATTTTATATTTTTTTAGTACTACCCTGTAAAAGTTAAACAAAACAAGTAATAAGTGATAAATAGTACATAAAACAGCCAAATATGTCATTTATTTAATGAAATTCAGAGTCGTTTGCAAAATACCGTGAAAATTTTGAGTTTGCTATTTTATATTTTTTTAGTACTACCCTGTAAAAGTTGAGCAAAACAAGTAATAAGTGATAAATCGTACATAAAACAGCCAAATATGTCATTTATTTTACGAAATTCGGAGTGGTTTGCAAAATACCGTGAAAATTTTGAGTTTGCTATTTTATATTTTTTGAGTACTACCCTGTAAAAGTTAAACAAAACAAGTAATAAGTGATAAATAGTACATAAAACAGCCAAATATGTCATTTATTTAATGAAATTCAGAGTCGTTTGCAAAATACCGCGAAAATTTTGAGTTTGCTATTTTATATTTTTTTAGTACTACCCTGTAAAAGTTAAACAAAACAAGTAATAAGTGATAAATCGTACATAAAACAGCCAAATATGTCATTTATTTAACGAAATTCGGAGTCGTTTGCAAAATACCGTGAAAATTTTGAGTTTGCTATTTTATATTTTTTTAGTACTACCCTGTAAAAGTTGAGCAAAACAAGTAATAAGTGATAAATCGTACATAAAACAGCCAAATATGTCATTTATTTAACGAAATTCGGAGTCGTTTGCAAAATACCGTGAAAATTTTGAGTTTTTATTATTTTTTGAGAACTATTCTGTAAAAGTTGAACAAAACAAGTAATAAGTGATAAATAGTACATAAAACAGCCAAATATGTCATTTATTTAATGAAATTCAGAGTCGTTTGCAAAATACCGCGAAAATTTTGAGTTTGCTATTTTATATTTTTTTAGTACTACCCTGTAAAAGTTGAGCAAAACAAGTAATAAGTGATAAATCGTACATAAAACAGCCAAATATGTCATTTATTTAACGAAATTCGGAGTCGTTTGCAAAATACCGTGAAAATTTTGAGTTTTTATTATTTTTTGAGAACTATTCTGTAAAAGTTAAACAAAACAAGTAATAAGTGATAAATAGTACATAAAACAGCCAAATATGTCATTTATTTAATGAAATTCAGAGTCGTTTGCAAAATACCGTGAAAATTTTGAGTTTGCTATTTTATATTTTTTTAGTACTACCCTGTAAAAGTTGAGCAAAACAAGTAATAAGTGATAAATCGTACATAAAACAGCCAAATATGACATTTATTTAACGAAATTCGGAGTGGTTTGCAAAATACCGCGAAAATTTTGAGTTTGCTATTTTATATTTTTTTAGTACTACCCTGTAAAAGTTGAGCAAAACAAGTAATAAGTGATAAATCGTACATAAAACAGCCAAATATGTCATTTATTTAACGGAATTCAGAGTAGTTTGCAAAATACCGCAAAAATTATGAGTTTTTATTATTTTTTGAGAACTACCCTGTAAAAGTTGAGCAAAACAAGTAATAAGTGATAAATCGTACATAAAACAGCCAAATATGTCATTTATTTAACGAAATTCGGAGTGGTTTGCAAAATACCGCGAAAATTTTGAGTCGAAAATTTGAGTTTGCTATTTTATATTTTTTTAGTACTACCCTGTAAAAGTTGAGCAAAACAAGTAATAAGTGATAAATCGTACATAAAACAGCCAAATATGTCATTATTTAACGAAATCGGAGTAGTTTGCAAAATACCGTGAAAATTATGAGTTTTTATATTTTTTTGAGACTATTCTGTAAAAGTTAACAAACAAGTAATAAGTGATAAATCGTACATAAAACAGCCAAATATGTCATTTATTTAATGAAATTCGGAGTCGTTTGCAAAATACCGCGAAAATTTTGAGTTTGCTATTTTATATTTTTTAGTACTACCCTATAAAAGTTGAGCAAAACAAGTAATAAGTGATAAATCGTACATAAAACAGCCAAATATGTCATTTATTTAACGAAATTCGGAGTCGTTTGCAAAATACCGTGAAAATTTTGAGTTTGATATTTTATATTTTTTAGTACTACCCTGTAAAAGTTGAGCAAAACAAGTAATAAGTGATAAATCGTACATAAAACAGCCAAATATGTCATTTATTTACGGAATTCAGAGTAGTTTGCAAAATACCGCGAAAATTATGAGTTTTTATTATTTTTTGAGTAGTAAACGTTAAACAATCAGAAGTAAAAGTTAAACAAAACAAGTAATAAGTGATTAATCGTACATAAAACAGCCAAATATGTCATTTATTTAACGAAATTCGAGTGGTTTGCAAAATACCGTGAAAATTTTGAGTTTGCTATTTATATTTTTTGAGTACTACCCTGTAAAAGTAAACAAAACAAGTAATAAGTGATAAATAGTACATAAAACAGCCAAATATGTCATTTATTTAATGAAATTCAGAGTCGTTTGCAAAATACCGCGAAAATTTTGAGTTTGCTATTTATATTTTTTAGTACTACCCTGTAAAAGTTGAGCAAAACAAGTAATAAGTGATAAATCGTACATAAAACAGCCAAATATATCATTTATTTAACGAAATTCGGAGTCGTTTGCAAAATACCGTGAAAATTTTGAGTTTGTTATTTATATTTTTTTAGTACTACCTGTAAAAGTTGAGCAAAACAAGTAATAAGTGATAAATCGTACATAAAACAGCCAAATATGTCATTTATTTAACGAAATGCGGAGTCGTTTGCAAAATACCGTGAAAATTTGAGTTTTATTATTTTTTGAGAACTATTCTGTAAAAGTTAAACAAAACAAGTAATAAGTGATAAATAGTACATAAAACAGCCAAATATGTCATTTATTTAATGAAATTCAGAGTCGTTTGCAAAATACCGCGAAAATTTTGAGTTTGCTATTTTATATTTTTTAGTACTACCCTGTAAAAGTTGAGCAAAACAAGTAATAAGTGATAAATCGTACATAAAACAGCCAAATATGTCATTTATTTAACGAAATTCGGAGTCGTTTGCAAAATACCGTGAAAATTTTGAGTTTTATTATTTTTTGAGAACTATTCTGTAAAAGTTAAACAAAACAAGTAATAAGTGATAAATAGTACATAAAACAGCCAAATATGTCATTTATTTAATGAAATTCAGAGTCGTTTGCAAAATACCGTGAAAATTTTGAGTTTGCTATTTTATATTTTTTTAGTACTACCCTGTAAAAGTTGAGCAAAACAAGTAATAAGTGATAAATCGTACATAAAACAGCCAAATATGTCATTTATTTTACGAAATTCGGAGTGGTTTGCAAAATACCGTGAAAATTTTGAGTTTGCTATTTTATATTTTTTGAGTACTACCCTGTAAAAGTTAAACAAAACAAGTAATAAGTGATAAATAGTACATAAAACAGCCAAATATGTCATTTATTTAATGAAATTCAGAGTCGTTTGCAAAATACCGCGAAAATTTTGAGTTTGCTATTTTATATTTTTTTAGTACTACCCTGTAAAAGTTGAGCAAAACAAGTAATAAGTGATAAATCGTACATAAAACAGCCAAATATGTCATTTATTTAACGAAATTCGGAGTCGTTTGCAAAATACCGTGAAAATTTTGAGTTTGCTATTTTATATTTTTTTAGTACTACCCTGTAAAAGTTGAGCAAAACAAGTAATAAGTGATAAATCGTACATAAAACAGCCAAATATGTCATTTATTTAACGAAATTCGGAGTCGTTTGCAAAATACCGTGAAAATTTTGAGTTTTTATTATTTTTTGAGAACTATTCTGTAAAAGTTGAACAAAACAAGTAATAAGTGATAAATAGTACATAAAACAGCCAAATATGTCATTTATTTAATGAAATTCAGAGTCGTTTGCAAAATACCGCGAAAATTTTGAGTTTGCTATTTTATATTTTTTTAGTACTACCCTGTAAAAGTTGAGCAAAACAAGTAATAAGTGATAAATCGTACATAAAACAGCCAAATATGTCATTTATTTAACGAAATTCGGAGTCGTTTGCAAAATACCGTGAAAATTTTGAGTTTTTATTATTTTTTGAGAACTATTCTGTAAAAGTTAAACAAAACAAGTAATAAGTGATAAATAGTACATAAAACAGCCAAATATGTCATTTATTTAATGAAATTCAGAGTCGTTTGCAAAATACCGTGAAAATTTTGAGTTTGCTATTTTATATTTTTTTAGTACTACCCTGTAAAAGTTGAGCAAAACAAGTAATAAGTGATAAATCGTACATAAAACAGCCAAATATGACATTTATTTAACGAAATTCGGAGTGGTTTGCAAAATACCGCGAAAATTTTGAGTTTGCTATTTTATATTTTTTTAGTACTACCCTGTAAAAGTTGAGCAAAACAAGTAATAAGTGATAAATCGTACATAAAACAGCCAAATATGTCATTTATTTAACGGAATTCAGAGTAGTTTGCAAAATACCGCAAAAATTATGAGTTTTTATTATTTTTTGAGAACTACCCTGTAAAAGTTGAGCAAAACAAGTAATAAGTGATAAATCGTACATAAAACAGCCAAATATGTCATTTATTTAACGAAATTCGGAGTGGTTTGCAAAATACCGCGAAAATTTTGAGTTTGCTATTTTATATTTTTTTAGTACTACCCTGTAAAAGTTGAGCAAAACAAGTAATAAGTGATAAATCGTACATAAAACAGCCAAATATGTCATTTATTTAACGAAATTCGGAGTAGTTTGCAAAATACCGTGAAAATTATGAGTTTTTATTATTTTTTGAGAACTATTCTGTAAAAGTTAAACAAAACAAGTAATAAGTGATAAATCGTACATAAAACAGCCAAATATGTCATTTATTTAATGAAATTCGGAGTCGTTTGCAAAATACCGCGAAAATTTTGAGTTTGCTATTTTATATTTTTTTAGTACTACCCTATAAAAGTTGAGCAAAACAAGTAATAAGTGATAAATCGTACATAAAACAGCCAAATATGTCATTTATTTAACGAAATTCGGAGTCGTTTGCAAAATACCGTGAAAATTTTGAGTTTTCTATTTTATATTTTTTTAGTACTACCCTGTAAAAGTTGAGCAAAACAAGTAATAAGTGATAAATCGTACATAAAACAGCCAAATATGTCATTTATTTAACGGAATTCAGAGTAGTTTGCAAAATACCGCGAAAATTATGAGTTTTTATTATTTTTTGAGTAGTAAACGTTAAACAATCAGAAGTAAAAGTTAAACAAAACAAGTAATAAGTGATAAATCGTACATAAAACAGCCAAATATGTCATTTATTTAACGAAATTCAGAGTAGTTTGCAAAATACCGCGAAAATTATGAGTTTTTATTATTTTTTGAGAACTATTCTGTAAAAGTTAAACAAAACAAGTAATAAGTGATAAATCGTACATAAAACAGCCAAATATGTCATTTATTTAACGAAATTCGGAGTGGTTTGCAAAATACCGTGAAAATTTTGAGTTTGCTATTTTATATTTTTTGAGTACTACCCTGTAAAAGTTAAACAAAACAAGTAATAAGTGATAAATAGTACATAAAACAGCCAAATATGTCATTTATTTAATGAAATTCAGAGTCGTTTGCAAAATACCGCGAAAATTTTGAGTTTGCTATTTTATATTTTTTTAGTACTACCCTGTAAAAGTTGAGCAAAACAAGTAATAAGTGATAAATCGTACATAAAACAGCCAAATATGTCATTTATTTAACGAAATTCGGAGTCGTTTGCAAAATACCGTGAAAATTTTGAGTTTGTTATTTTATATTTTTTTAGTACTACCCTGTAAAAGTTGAGCAAAACAAGTAATAAGTGATAAATCGTACATAAAACAGCCAAATATGTCATTTATTTAACGAAATTCGGAGTGGTTTGCAAAATACCGCGAAAATTTTGAGTTTGCTATTTTATATTTTTTTAGTACTACCCTGTAAAAGTTGAGCAAAACAAGTAATAAGTGATAAATCGTACATAAAACAGCCAAATATGTCATTTATTTAACGGAATTCAGAGTAGTTTGCAAAATACCGCAAAAATTATGAGTTTTTATTATTTTTTGAGAACTACCCTGTAAAAGTTGAGCAAAACAAGTAATAAGTGATAAATCGTACATAAAACAGCCAAATATGTCATTTATTTAACGAAATTCGGAGTAGTTTGCAAAATACCGTGAAAATTATGAGTTTTTATTATTTTTTGAGAACTATTCTGTAAAAGTTAAACAAAACAAGTAATAAGTGATAAATCGTACATAAAACAGCCAAATATGTCATTTATTTAATGAAATTCGGAGTCGTTTGCAAAATACCGCGAAAATTTTGAGTTTGCTATTTTATATTTTTTTAGTACTACCCTATAAAAGTTGAGCAAAACAAGTAATAAGTGATAAATCGTACATAAAACAGCCAAATATGTCATTTATTTAACGAAATTCGGAGTCGTTTGCAAAATACCGTGAAAATTTTGAGTTTTCTATTTTATATTTTTTTAGTACTACCCTGTAAAAGTTGAGCAAAACAAGTAATAAGTGATAAATCGTACATAAAACAGCCAAATATGTCATTTATTTAACGGAATTCAGAGTAGTTTGCAAAATACCGCGAAAATTATGAGTTTTTATTATTTTTTGAGTAGTAAACGTTAAACAATCAGAAGTAAAAGTTAAACAAAACAAGTAATAAGTGATAAATCGTACATAAAACAGCCAAATATGTCATTTATTTAACGAAATTCAGAGTAGTTTGCAAAATACCGCGAAAATTATGAGTTTTTATTATTTTTTGAGAACTATTCTGTAAAAGTTAAACAAAACAAGTAATAAGTGATAAATCGTACATAAAACAGCCAAATATGTCATTTATTTAACGAAATTCGGAGTGGTTTGCAAAATACCGTGAAAATTTTGAGTTTGCTATTTTATATTTTTTGAGTACTACCCTGTAAAAGTTAAACAAAACAAGTAATAAGTGATAAATAGTACATAAAACAGCCAAATATGTCATTTATTTAATGAAATTCAGAGTCGTTTGCAAAATACCGCGAAAATTTTGAGTTTGCTATTTTATATTTTTTTAGTACTACCCTGTAAAAGTTGAGCAAAACAAGTAATAAGTGATAAATCGTACATAAAACAGCCAAATATGTCATTTATTTAACGAAATTCGGAGTCGTTTGCAAAATACCGTGAAAATTTTGAGTTTGCTATTTTATATTTTTTTAGTACTACCCTGTAAAAGTTGAGCAAAACAAGTAATAAGTGATAAATCGTACATAAAACAGCCAAATATGTCATTTATTTAACGAAATTCGGAGTCGTTTGCAAAATACCGTGAAAATTTTGAGTTTTTATTATTTTTTGAGAACTATTCTGTAAAAGTTAAACAAAACAAGTAATAAGTGATAAATAGTACATAAAACAGCCAAATATGTCATTTATTTAATGAAATTCAGAGTCGTTTGCAAAATACCGCGAAAATTTTGAGTTTGCTATTTTATATTTTTTTAGTACTACCCTGTAAAAGTTGAGCAAAACAAGTAATAAGTGATAAATCGTACATAAAACAGCCAAATATGTCATTTATTTAACGAAATTCGGAGTCGTTTGCAAAATACCGTGAAAATTTTGAGTTTGTTATTTTATATTTTTTTAGTACTACCCTGTAAAAGTTGAGCAAAACAAGTAATAAGTGATAAATCGTACATAAAACAGCCAAATATGTCATTTATTTAACGAAATGCGGAGTCGTTTGCAAAATACCGTGAAAATTTTGAGTTTTTATTATTTTTTGAGAACTATTCTGTAAAAGTTAAACAAAACAAGTAATAAGTGATAAATAGTACATAAAACAGCCAAATATGTCATTTATTTAATGAAATTCAGAGTCGTTTGCAAAATACCGCGAAAATTTTGAGTTTGCTATTTTATATTTTTTTAGTACTACCCTGTAAAAGTTGAGCAAAACAAGTAATAAGTGATAAATCGTACATAAAACAGCCAAATATGTCATTTATTTAACGAAATTCGGAGTCGTTTGCAAAATACCGTGAAAATTTTGAGTTTTTATTATTTTTTGAGAACTATTCTGTAAAAGTTAAACAAAACAAGTAATAAGTGATAAATAGTACATAAAACAGCCAAATATGTCATTTATTTAATGAAATTCAGAGTCGTTTGCAAAATACCGTGAAAATTTTGAGTTTGCTATTTTATATTTTTTTAGTACTACCCTGTAAAAGTTGAGCAAAACAAGTAATAAGTGATAAATCGTACATAAAACAGCCAAATATGTCATTTATTTAACGAAATTCGGAGTGGTTTGCAAAATACCGCGAAAATTTTGAGTTTGCTATTTTATATTTTTTTAGTACTACCCTGTAAAAGTTGAGCAAAACAAGTAATAAGTGATAAATCGTACATAAAACAGCCAAATATGTCATTTATTTAACGAAATTCAGAGTAGTTTGCAAAATACCGCAAAAATTATGAGTTTTTATTATTTTTTGAGAACTATTCTGTAAAAGTTAAACAAAACAAGTAATAAGTGATAAATCGTACATAAAACAGCCAAATATGTCATTTATTTAATGAAATTCGGAGTCGTTTGCAAAATACCGCGAAAATTTAGAGTTTGCTATTTTATATTTTTTTAGTACTACCCTGTAAAAGTTAAACAAAACAAGTAATAAGTGATAAATAGTACATAAAACAGCCAAATATGTCATTTATTTAATGAAATTCAGAGTCGTTTGCAAAATACCGTGAAAATTTTGAGTTTGCTATTTTATATTTTTTTAGTACTACCCTGTAAAAGTTGAGCAAAACAAGTAATAAGTGATAAATCGTACATAAAACAGCCAAATATGTCATTTATTTTACGAAATTCGGAGTGGTTTGCAAAATACCGTGAAAATTTTGAGTTTGCTATTTTATATTTTTTGAGTACTACCCTGTAAAAGTTAAACAAAACAAGTAATAAGTGATAAATAGTACATAAAACAGCCAAATATGTCATTTATTTAATGAAATTCAGAGTCGTTTGCAAAATACCGCGAAAATTTTGAGTTTGCTATTTTATATTTTTTTAGTACTACCCTGTAAAAGTTGAGCAAAACAAGTAATAAGTGATAAATCGTACATAAAACAGCCAAATATGTCATTTATTTAACGAAATTCGGAGTCGTTTGCAAAATACCGTGAAAATTTTGAGTTTGCTATTTTATATTTTTTTAGTACTACCCTGTAAAAGTTGAGCAAAACAAGTAATAAGTGATAAATCGTACATAAAACAGCCAAATATGTCATTTATTTAACGAAATTCGGAGTCGTTTGCAAAATACCGTGAAAATTTTGAGTTTTTATTATTTTTTGAGAACTATTCTGTAAAAGTTGAACAAAACAAGTAATAAGTGATAAATAGTACATAAAACAGCCAAATATGTCATTTATTTAATGAAATTCAGAGTCGTTTGCAAAATACCGCGAAAATTTTGAGTTTGCTATTTTATATTTTTTTAGTACTACCCTGTAAAAGTTGAGCAAAACAAGTAATAAGTGATAAATCGTACATAAAACAGCCAAATATGTCATTTATTTAACGAAATTCGGAGTCGTTTGCAAAATACCGTGAAAATTTTGAGTTTTTATTATTTTTTGAGAACTATTCTGTAAAAGTTAAACAAAACAAGTAATAAGTGATAAATAGTACATAAAACAGCCAAATATGTCATTTATTTAATGAAATTCAGAGTCGTTTGCAAAATACCGTGAAAAGAAAATTTTGAGTTTGCTATTTTATATTTTTTTAGTACTACCCTGTAAAAGTTGAGCAAAACAAGTAATAAGTGATAAATCGTACATAAAACAGCCAAATATGTCATTTATTTAATGAAATTCGGAGTCGTTTGCAAAATACCGCGAAAATTTTGAGTTTGCTATTTTATATTTTTTTAGTACTACCCTGTAAAAGTTAAACAAAACAAGTAATAAGTGATAAATAGTACATAAAACAGCCAAATATGTCATTTATTTAATGAAATTCAGAGTCGTTTGCAAAATACCGTGAAAATTTTGAGTTTGCTATTTTATATTTTTTTAGTACTACCCTGTAAAAGTTGAGCAAAACAAGTAATAAGTGATAAATCGTACATAAAACAGCCAAATATGTCATTTATTTAACGAAATTCGGAGTGGTTTGCAAAATACCGTGAAAATTTTGAGTTTGCTATTTTATATTTTTTGAGTACTACCCTGTAAAAGTTAAACAAAACAAGTAATAAGTGATAAATAGTACATAAAACAGCCAAATATGTCATTTATTTAATGAAATTCAGAGTCGTTTGCAAAATACCGCGAAAATTTTGAGTTTGCTATTTTATATTTTTTTAGTACTACCCTGTAAAAGTTGAGCAAAACAAGTAATAAGTGATAAATCGTACATAAAACAGCCAAATATGTCATTTATTTAACGAAATTCAGAGTCGTTTGCAAAATACCGTGAAAATTTTGAGTTTGCTATTTTATATTTTTTTAGTACTACCCTGTAAAAGTTGAGAAAAACAAGTAATAAGTGATAAATCGTACATAAAACAGCCAAATATGTCATTTATTTAACGGAATTCAGAGTAGTTTGCAAAATACCGCAAAAATTATGAGTTTTTATTATTTTTTGAGAACTATTCTGTAAAAGTTAAACAAAACAAGTAATAAGTGATAAATCGTACATAAAACAGCCAAATATGTCATTTATTTAATGAAATTCAGAGTCGTTTGCAAAATACCGCGAAAATTTTGAGTTTGCTATTTTATATTTTTTTAGTACTTCCCTGTAAAAGTTGAGCAAAACAAGTAATAAGTGATAAATTGTACATAAAACAGCCAAATATGTCATTTATTTAATGAAATTCGGAGTCGTTTGCAAAATACCGCGAAAATTTTGAGTTTGCTATTTTATATTTTTTTAGTACTACCCTGTAAAAGTTGAGAAAAACAAGTAATAAGTGATAAATCGTACATAAAACAGCCAAATATGTCATTTATTTAATGAAATTCGGAGTGGTTTGCAAAATACCGTGAAAATTTTGAGTTTGCTATTTTATATTTTTTGAGTACTACCCTGTAAAAGTTAAACAAAACAAGTAATAAGTGATAAATAGTACATAAAACAGCCAAATATGTCATTTATTTAATGAAATTCAGAGTCGTTTGCAAAATACCGCGAAAATTTTGAGTTTGCTATTTTATATTTTTTTAGTACTACCCTGTAAAAGTTGAGCAAAACAAGTAATAAGTGATAAATCGTACATAAAACAGCCAAATATGTCATTTATTTAATGAAATTCGGAGTCGTTTGCAAAATACCGCGAAAATTTTGAGTTTGCTATTTTATATTTTTTTAGTACTACCCTGTAAAAGTTGAGCAAAACAAGTAATAAGTGATAAATCGTACATAAAACAGCCAAATATGTCATTTATTTAACGAAATTCGGAGTCGTTTGCAAAATACCGTGAAAATTTTGAGTTTGCTATTTTATATTTTTTTAGTACTACCCTGTAAAAGTTGAGCAAAACAAGTAATAAGTGATAAATCGTACATAAAACAGCCAAATATGTCATTTATTTAACGAAATTCGGAGTCGTTTGCAAAATACCGTGAAAATTTTGAGTTTTTATTATTTTTTGAGAACTATTCTGTAAAAGTTAAACAAAACAAGTAATAAGTGATAAATAGTACATAAAACAGCCAAATATGTCATTTATTTAATGAAATTCAGAGTCGTTTGCAAAATACCGCGAAAATTTTGAGTTTGCTATTTTATATTTTTTTAGTACTACCCTGTAAAAGTTGAGCAAAACAAGTAATAAGTGATAAATCGTACATAAAACAGCCAAATATGTCATTTATTTAACGAAATTCGGAGTCGTTTGCAAAATACCGTGAAAATTTTGAGTTTTTATTATTTTTTGAGAACTATTCTGTAAAAGTTAAACAAAACAAGTAATAAGTGATAAATCGTACATAAAACAGCCAAATATGTCATTTATTTAATGAAATTCGGAGTCGTTTGCAAAATACCGCGAAAATTTTGAGTTTGCTATTTTATATTTTTTTAGTACTACCCTGTAAAAGTTAAACAAAACAAGTAATAAGTGATAAATAGTACATAAAACAGCCAAATATGTCATTTATTTAATGAAATTCAGAGTCGTTTGCAAAATACCGTGAAAATTTTGAGTTTGCTATTTTATATTTTTTTAGTACTACCCTGTAAAAGTTGAGCAAAACAAGTAATAAGTGATAAATCGTACATAAAACAGCCAAATATGTCATTTATTTAACGAAATTCGGAGTGGTTTGCAAAATACCGTGAAAATTTTGAGTTTGCTATTTTATATTTTTTGAGTACTACCCTGTAAAAGTTAAACAAAACAAGTAATAAGTGATAAATAGTACATAAAACAGCCAAATATGTCATTTATTTAATGAAATTCAGAGTCGTTTGCAAAATACCGCGAAAATTTTGAGTTTGCTATTTTATATTTTTTTAGTACTACCCTGTAAAAGTTGAGAAAAACAAGTAATAAGTGATAAATCGTACATAAAACAGCCAAATATGTCATTTATTTAATGAAATTCGGAGTGGTTTGCAAAATACCGTGAAAATTTTGAGTTTGCTATTTTATATTTTTTGAGTACTACCCTGTAAAAGTTAAACAAAACAAGTAATAAGTGATAAATAGTACATAAAACAGCCAAATATGTCATTTATTTAATGAAATTCAGAGTCGTTTGCAAAATACCGCGAAAATTTTGAGTTTGCTATTTTATATTTTTTTAGTACTACCCTGTAAAAGTTGAGCAAAACAAGTAATAAGTGATAAATCGTACATAAAACAGCCAAATATGTCATTTATTTAATGAAATTCGGAGTCGTTTGCAAAATACCGCGAAAATTTTGAGTTTGCTATTTTATATTTTTTTAGTACTACCCTGTAAAAGTTGAGCAAAACAAGTAATAAGTGATAAATCGTACATAAAACAGCCAAATATGTCATTTATTTAACGGAATTCAGAGTAGTTTGCAAAATACCGCAAAAATTATGAGTTTTTATTATTTTTTGAGAACTATTCTGTAAAAGTTAAACAAAACAAGTAATAAGTGATAAATCGTACATAAAACAGCCAAATATGTCATTTATTTAATGAAATTCGGAGTCGTTTGCAAAATACCGCGAAAATTTTGAGTTTGCTATTTTATATTTTTTTAGTACTACCTTGTAAAAGTTGAGCAAAACAAGTAATAAGTGATAAATCGTACATAAAACAGCCAAATATGTCATTTATTTAACGAAATTCGGAGTCGTTTGCAAAATACCGTGAAAATTTTGAGTTTGCTATTTTATATTTTTTTAGTACTACCCTGTAAAAGTTGAGCAAAACAAGTAATAAGTGATAAATCGTACATAAAACAGTCAAATATGTCATTTATTTAACGGAATTCAGAGTAGTTTGCAAAATACCGCGAAAATTTTGAGTTTTTATTATTTTTTGAGAACTATTCTGTAACAGTTAAACAAAACAAGTAATAAGTGATAAATCGTACATAAAACAGCCAAATATGTCATTTATTTAACGGAATTCAGAGTAGTTTGCAAAATACCGTGAAAATTTTGAGTTTGCTATTTTATATTTTTTTAGTACTACCCTGTAAAAGTTGAGCAAAACAAGAAATAAGTGATAAATCGTACATAAAACAGCCAAATATGTCATTTATTTAACGGAATTCAGAGTAGTTTGCAAAATACCGCGAAAATTATGAGTTTTTATTATTTTTTTAGTACTACCCTGTAAAAGTTGAGCAAAATAAGTAATAAGTGATAAATCGTACATAAAACAGCCAAATATGTCATTTATTTAACGAAATTCGGAGTCGTTTGCAAAATACCGCGAAAATTTTGAGTTTTTATTATTTTTTGAGAACTATTCTGTAAAAGTTGAGCAAAACAAGAAATAAGTGATAAATCGTACATAAAACAGCCAAATATGTCATTTATTTAACGAAATTCGGAGTCGTTTGCAAAATACCGCGAAAATTATGAGTTTGCTATTTTATATTTTTTTAGTACTACCCTGTAAAAGTTGAGCAAAACAAGTAATAAGTGATAAATAGTACATAAAACAGCCAAATATGTCATTTATTTAATGAAATTCAGAGTCGTTTGCAAAATACCGCGAAAATTTTGAGTTTGCTATTTTATATTTTTTTAGTACTACCCTGTAAAAGTTGAGCAAAACAAGTAATAAGTGATAAATCGTACATAAAACAGCCAAATATGTCATTTATTTAACGAAATTCGGAGTCGTTTGCAAAATACCGTGAAAATTTTGAGTTTGCTATTTTATATTTTTTTAGTACTACCCTGTAAAAGTTGAGCAAAACAAGTAATAAGTGATAAATCGTACATAAAACAGCCAAATATGTCATTTATTTAACGAAATTCGGAGTCGTTTGCAAAATACCGTGAAAATTTTGAGTTTGCTATTTTATATTTTTTTAGTACTACCCTGTAAAAGTTGAGCAAAACAAGTAATAAGTGATAAATCGTACATAAAACAGCCAAATATGTCTTTTATTTAACGAAATTCGGAGTCGTTTGCAAAATACCGTGAAAATTTTGAGTTTGCTATTTTATATTTTTTTAGTACTACCCTGTAAAAGTTGAGCAAAACAAGTAATAAGTGATAAATCGTACATAAAACAGCCAAATATGTCTTTTATTTAACGAAATTCGGAGTCGTTTGCAAAATACCGTGAAAATTTTGAGTTTGCTATTTTATATATTTTTAGTACTACCCTGTAAAAGTTGAGCAAAACAAGAAATAAGTGATAAATCGTACATAAAACAGCCAAATATGTCATTTATTTAATGAAATTCGGAGTCGTTTGCAAAATACCGCGAAAATTTTGAGTTTGCTATTTTATATTTTTTTAGTACTACCCTGTAAAAGTTGAGAAAAACAAGTAATAAGTGATAAATCGTACATAAAACAGCCAAATATGTCATTTATTTAACGGAATTCAGAGTAGTTTGCAAAATACCGCAAAAATTATGAGTTTTTATTATTTTTTGAGAACTATTCTGTAAAAGTTAAACAAAACAAGTAATAAGTGATAAATCGTACATAAAACAGCCAAATATGTCATTTATTTAATGAAATTCGGAGTCGTTTGCAAAATACCGCGAAAATTTTGAGTTTGCTATTTTATATTTTTTTAGTACTACCTTGTAAAAGTTGAGCAAAACAAGTAATAAGTGATAAATCGTACATAAAACAGCCAAATATGTCATTTATTTAAAGAAATTCGGAGTCGTTTGCAAAATACCGTGAAAATTTTGAGTTTGCTATTTTATATTTTTTTAGTACTACCCTGTAAAAGTTGAGCAAAACAAGTAATAAGTGATAAATCGTACATAAAACAGTCAAATATGTCATTTATTTAACGGAATTCAGAGTAGTTTGCAAAATACCGCGAAAATTTTGAGTTTTTATTATTTTTTGAGAACTATTCTGTAAAAGTTGAGCAAAACAAGAAATAAGTGATAAATCGTACATAAAACAGCCAAATATGTCATTTATTTAACGAAATTCGGAGTCGTTTGCAAAATACCGCGAAAATTTTGAGTTTTTATTATTTTTTGAGAACTATTCTGTAAAAGTTGAGCAAAACAAGAAATAAGTGATAAATCGTACATAAAACAGCCAAATATGTCATTTATTTAACGGAATTCAGAGTAGTTTGCAAAATACCGCGAAAATTATGAGTTTTTATTATTTTTTGAGAACTATTCTGTAAAAGTTAAACAACACAGTAATAAGTGATAAATCGTACATAAAATAGCCAAATATGTCATTTATTTAACGAAATTCGGAGTCGTTTGCAAAATACCGTGAAAATTTTGAGTTTGCTATTTTATATTTTTTGAGTACTACCCTGTAAAAGTTGAGCAAAACAAGAAATAAGTGATAAATCGTACATAAAACAGCCAAATATGTCATTTATTTAACGAAATTCGGAGTCGTTTGCAAAATACAGTGAAAATTTTGAGTTTGCTATTTTATATTTTTTTAGTACTACCCTGTAAAATTTGAGCAAAACAAGAAATAAGTGATAAATCGTACATAAAACAGCCAAATATGTCATTTATTTAATGAAATTCGGAGTAGTTTGCAAAATACCGCGAAAATTTTGAGTTTGCTATTTTATATTTTTTTAGTACTACCCTGTAAAAGTTGAGCAAAACAAGAAATAAGTGATAAATCGTACATAAAACAGCCAAATATGTCATTTATTTAACGAAATTCGGAGTCGTTTGCAAAATACCGTGAAAATTTTGAGTTTGCTATTTTATATTTTTTTAGTACTACCCTGTAAAATTTGAGCAAAACAAGAAATAAGTGATAAATCGTACATAAAACAGCCAAATATGTCATTTATTTAATGAAATTCGGAGTCGTTTGCAAAATACCGCGAAAATTTTGAGTTTGCTATTTTATATTTTTTTAGTACTACCCTGTAAAAGTTGAGCAAAACAAGTAATAAGTGATAAATCGTACATAAAACAGCCAAATATGTCATTTATTTTACGAAATTCGGAGTAGTTTGCAAAATACCGTGAAAATTATGAGTTTTTATTATTTTTTGAGAACTATTCTGTAAAAGT
>CAWWDJ010000062.1:0-105000 GCA_963942525.1 Ptychoptera contaminata | reverse complement strand
ATGTTAATAAACATTATATTGTACGAGACTATGCCTTTATGTTATATATTTACATATATACACATATATCGACTAGATACGATCATGCATATAGCATGGTGGCATCTCAATACCTTTATGTCTAATATAATTAGAACATATATCGACTTGACGATCATATTCATATTTAACTATGAATATGGTGGTATAATTTGGTTATATATTTATTAGGTTTAAATCAATAATGATCCTTCCGCAGGTTCACCTACGGAAACCTTGTTACGACTTTTACTTCCTCTAAATAATCAAGTTTGGTCAACTTCTGCGAAGCAACCGCAATACACAAGGTATCACGGGGATCGCGTCCGGAGACCTCACTAAATAATTCAATCGGTAGTAGCGACGGGCGGTGTGTACAAAGGGCAGGGACGTAATCAATACGAGCTTATGACTCGCGTTTACTGGGAATTCCAGGTTCATGTAAACAGTTACAGTCTACAATCCCTAGTAAGACAGTATTTGAAAGGTTTACCCGTACCTCTCAGCCTAGGAAACATATTGCAACTCTCATTGTAGCGCGCGTGCAGCCCAGAACATCTAAGGGCATCACAGACCTGTTATTGCTCAATCTCATTATTGCTAGACACAATTTGTCCACTTAAGAAGCTAAGTGTCTCTCCTTATATAATTAACCATTAGATTATTCACATATATCAAGACAAACCAACAGGTATAACTCCACATCACATAGCATAATACATAAATACAAGTATAAATGAATCAGTATGCAATGCTTCAGCGCTATACTCCTGCCAGCATCTATTTAATATATTTGAGTCTCGTTCGTTATCGGAATTAACCAGACAAATCACTCCACGAACTAAGAACGGCCATGCACCACCACCCATATATTCGAGAAAGAGCTATCAATCTGTCTTACTCATTTATGTTCGGACCTGGTAAGTTTTCCCGTGTTGAGTCAAATTAAGCCGCAGGCTCCACTCCTGGTGGTGCCCTTCCGTCAATTCCTTTAAGTTTCAGCTTTGCAACCATACTTCCCCCGGAGCCCAAAAGCTTTGGTTTCCCGAAAGTTATTGGATGAACCATATTAAGTAGCTACATCCAATTGCTGGCTGGCATTGTTTATGGTTAGAACTAGGGCGGTATCTGATCGCCTTCGAACCTCTAACTTTCGTTCTTGATTAATGAAAACATCTTTGGCAAATGCTTTCGCAATAGTTAGTCTTACTACGGTCCAAGAATTTCACCTCTATCGTAGTAATACTAATGCCCCCAACAGCTTCTATTAATCATTGCCTCTTGGTCTAAAAACCAAATTACAAAATAGAACAGAGACCTTATTTCATTATCCCATGCACTAAATATTTAGGCATAAAGCCTGCTTTAAGCACTTTAATTTGTTCAAAGTAATAGAACCGGTCCACGGCAGCACTCGATTAAGAGCACTGTTCATGGATTTAAAGTAATAACCAGGAATTAGGAAATTACTTAAATGGATGGGCGATACAGATAATTCTTTGCTACACGAATGTAACAAAAAGCTAGTGCATCGTTAACCAACCAACCGGCAATACGTTTAAGCAACGGAGTGATGTACAACACCGACTACGCGGGGTACTACTCGTGCTAAACACAAGTTCAACTACGAACGTTTTAACCGCAACAACTTTAATATACGCTATTGGAGCTGGAGTTACCGCGGCTGCTGGCACCAGACTTGCCCTCCAATTGTTCCTTGTTAAAGGATTTAAAGTGTACTCATTCCAATTACAGGGCCTCGGATATGAGTCCTGTATTGTTATTTTTCGTCACTACCTCCCCGTGCCGGGAGTGGGTAATTTACGCGCCTGCTGCCTTCCTTAGATGTGGTAGCCGTTTCTCGGGCTCCCTCTCCGGAATCGAACCCTGATTCCCCGTTACCCGTTGCAACCATGGTAGTCCTCTACATTACCATCAATAGTTGATAGGGCAGACATTTGAAAGATATGTCGTCGGCACAATGGCCATACGATCAGCAAAGTTATCCAGATTCATGTAAAACAAGCGACCAGTAAACTGATCGATTGGTTTCAATCTAATAAAAGCACACGTCCGTAAGGTTTCGTGTTTTATTGCATGTATTAGCTCTAGAATTACCACAGTTATCCAAGTAAATTTAGATAATCTATTAAACCATAACTGATATAATGAGCCTTTTGCGGTTTCACTTTAATTTAGCTTGTACTTATCGTACATAAAACAGCCAAATATGTCATTTATTTAACGAAATTCGGAGTCGTTTGCAAAATACCGCGAAAATTTTGAGTTTGCTATTTTATATTTTTTTAGTACTACCCTGTAAAAGTTGAGCAAAACAAGAAATAAGTGATAAATCGTACATAAAACAGCCAAATATGTCATTTATTTAATGAAATTCGGAGTCGTTTGCAAAATACCGCGAAAATTTTGAGTTTTTATTATTTTTTGAGACTATTCTGTAAAAGTTGAGCAAAACAAGAAATAAGTGATAAATCGTACATAAAACAGCCAAATATGTCATTTATTTAACGAAATTCGGAGTCGTTTGCAAAATACCGCGAAAATTTTGAGTTTGCTATTTTATATTTTTTTAGTACTACCCTGTAAAAGTTGAGCAAAACAAGTAATAAGTGATAAATCGTACATAAAACAGCCAAATATGTCATTTATTTAACGAAATTCGGAGTCGTTTGCAAAATACCGCGAAAATTTTGAGTTTGCTATTTTTCTTATTTTTTGAGTACTACCCTGTAAAAGTTGAGCAAAACAAGTAATAAGTGATAAATCGTACATAAAACAGCCAAATATGTCATTTATTTAACGAAATTCGGAGTAGTTTGCAAAATACCGTGAAAATTTTGAGTTTGCTATTTTATATTTTTTTAGTACTACCCTGCAAAAGTTGAGCAAAACAAGTAATAAGTGATATATCGTACATAAAACAGCCAAATATGTCATTTATTTAACGAAATTCGGAGTCGTTTGCAAAATACCGTGAAAATTTTGAGTTTGCTATTTTATATTTTTTTAGTACTATCCTGTAAAAGTTGAGCAAAACAAGTAATAAGTGATATATCGTACATACAACAGCCAAATATGTCATTTATTTAACGAAATTCGGAGTCGTTTGCAAAATACCGTGAAAATTTTGAGTTTGCTTTTTAATATTTTTTTAGTACTACCCTGTAAAAGTTGAGCAAAACAAGAAATAAGTGATAAATCGTACATAAAACAACCAAATATGTCATTTATTTAATGAAATTCGGAGTCGTTTGCAAAATACCGCGAAAATTTTGAGTTTTTATTATTTTTTGAGAACTATTCTGTAAAAGTTGAGCAAAACAAGTAATAAGTGATAAATCGTACATAAAACAGCCAAATATGTCATTTATTTAACGAAATTCGGAGTCGTTTGCAAAATACCGCGAAAATTTTGAGTTTGCTATTTTTCTTATTTTTTGAGTACTACCCTGTAAAAGTTGAGCAAAACAAGTAATAAGTGATAAATCGTACATAAAACAGCCAAATATGTCATTTATTTAACGAAATTCGGAGTAGTTTGCAAAATACCGTGAAAATTTTGAGTTTGCTATTTTATATTTTTTTAGTACTACCCTGCAAAAGTTGAGCAAAACAAGTAATAAGTGATATATCGTACATAAAACAGCCAAATATGTCATTTATTTAACGAAATTCGGAGTCGTTTGCAAAATACCGTGAAAATTTTGAGTTTGCTATTTTATATTTTTTTAGTACTATCCTGTAAAAGTTGAGCAAAACAAGTAATAAGTGATATATCGTACATACAACAGCCAAATATGTCATTTATTTAACGAAATTCGGAGTCGTTTGCAAAATACCGTGAAAATTTTGAGTTTGCTTTTTAATATTTTTTTAGTACTACCCTGTAAAAGTTGAGCAAAACTAGAAATAAGTGATAAATCGTACATAAAACAGCCAAATATGTCATTTATTTAACGAAATTCGGAGTCGTTTGCAAAATACCGTGAAAATTTTGAGTTTGCTATTTTATATTTTTTGAGTACTACCCTGTAAAAGTTGAGCAAAACAAGTAATAAGTGATAAATCGTACATAAAACAGCCAAATATGTCATTTATTTAACGAAATTCGGAGTCGTTTGCAAAATACCGTGAAAATTTTGAGTTTGCTATTTTATATGTTTTTAGTACTACCCTGTAAAAGTTGAGCAAAACAAGTAATAAGTGATAAATCGTACATAAAACAGCCAAATATGTCATTTATTTAATGAAATTCGGAGTCGTTTGCAAAATACCGTGAAAATTTTGAGTTTGCTATTTTATATTTTTTGAGTACTACCCTGTAAAAGTTGAGCAAAACAAGAAATAAGTGATAAATCGTACATAAAACAACCAAATATGTCATTTATTTAATGAAATTCGGAGTCGTTTGCAAAATACCGCGAAAATTTTGAGTTTTTATTATTTTTTGAGAACTATTCTGTAAAAGTTGAGCAAAACAAGAAATAAGTGATAAATCGTACATAAAACAGCCAAATATGTCATTTATTTAACGAAATTCGGAGTCGTTTGCAAAATACCGTGAAAATTTTGAGTTTGCTATTTTATATTTTTTGAGTACTACCCTGTAAAAGTTGAGCAAAACAAGTAATAAGTGATATATCGTACAAAAAAAAAGCCAAATATGTCATTTATTTAACGAAATTCGGAGTCGTTTGCAAAATACCGTGAAAATTTTGAGTTTGCTATTTTATATTTTTTTAGTACTACCCTGCAAAAGTTGAGCAAAACAAGTAATAAGTGATATATCGTACAAAAAAAAAGCCAAATATGTCATTTATTTAACGAAATTCGGAGTCGTTTGCAAAATACCGTGAAAATTTTGAGTTTGCTATTTTATATGTTTTTAGTACTACCCTGTAAAAGTTGAGCAAAACAAGAAATAAGTGATAAATCGTACATAAAACAACCAAATATGTCATTTATTTAATGAAATTCGGAGTCGTTTGCAAAATACCGCGAAAATTTTGAGTTTTTATTATTTTTTGAGAACTATTCTGTAAAAGTTGAGCAAAACAAGAAATAAGTGATAAATCGTACATAAAACAGCCAAATATGTCATTTATTTAACGAGATTCGGAGTCGTTTGCAAAATACCGTGAACATTTTGAGTTTGCTTTTTTATATTTTTTTAGTACTACCCTGTAAAAGTTGAGCAAAACAAGAAATAAGTGATAAATCGTACATAACACAACCAAATATGTCATTTATTTAATGAAATTCGGAGTCGTTTGCAAAATACCGCAAAAATTTAGAGTTTTTATTATTTTTTGAGAACTATTCTGTAAAAGTTGAGCAAAACAAGTAATAAGTGATAAATCATACATAAAACAGCCAAATATGTCATTTATTTAACGAAATTCGGAGTCGTTTGCAAAATACCGTGAAAATTTTGAGTTTGCTATTTTATATTTTTTGAGTACTACCCTGTAAAAGTTGAGCAAAACAAGTAATAAGTGATAAATCGTACATAAAACAGCCAAATATGTCATTTATTTAATGAAATTCGGGGTCGTTTGCAAAATACCGCGAAAATTTTGAGTTTGCTATTTTATATTTTTTTAGTACTACCCTGTAAAAGTTGAGCAAAACAAGTAATAAGTGATAAATCGTACATAAAATAGCCAAATATGTCATTTATTTAACGAAATTCGGAGTCGTTTGCAAAATACCATGAAAATTTTGAGTTTGCTTTTTTATATTTTTTTAGTACTACCCTGTAAAAGTTGAGCAAAACAAGAAATAAGTAATAAATCGTACATAAAACAACCAAATATGTCATTTATTTAATGAAATTCGGAGTCGTTTGCAAAATACCGCGAAAATTTTGAGTTTTTATTATTTTTTGAGAACTATTCTGTAAAAATTGAGCAAAACAAGAAATAAGTGATAAATCGTACATAAAACAGCCAAATATGTCATTTATTTAACGAAATTCGGAGTCGTTTGCAAAATACCGTGAAAATTTTGAGTTTGCTATTTTATATTTTTTGAGTACTACCCTGTAAAAGTTGAGCAAAACAAGAAATAAGTGATAAATCGTACATAAAACAGCCAAATATGTCATTTATTTAATGAAATTCGGAGTCGTTTGCAAAATACCGCGAAAATTTTGAGTTTTTATTATTTTTTGAGACTATTCTGTAAAAGTTGAGCAAAACAAGAAATAAGTGATAAATCGTACATAAAACAGCCAAATATGTCATTTATTTAACGAAATTCGGAGACGTTTGCAAAATACCGCGAAAATTTTGAGTTTGCTATTTTATATTTTTTTAGTACTACCCTGTAAAAGTTGAGCAAAACAAGTAATAAGTGATAAATCGTACATAAAACAGCCAAATATGTCATTTATTTAACGAAATTCGGAGTCGTTTGCAAAATACCGCGAAAATTTTGAGTTTGCTATTTTTCTTATTTTTTGAGTACTACCCTGTAAAAGTTGAGCAAAACAAGTAATAAGTGATAAATCGTACATAAAACAGCCAAATATGTCATTTATTTAACGAAATTCGGAGTAGTTTGCAAAATACCGTGAAAATTTTGAGTTTGCTATTTTATATTTTTTTAGTACTACCCTGCAAAAGTTGAGCAAAACAAGTAATAAGTGATATATCGTACATAAAACAGCCAAATATGTCATTTATTTAACGAAATTCGGAGTCGTTTGCAAAATACCGTGAAAATTTTGAGTTTGCTATTTTATATTTTTTTAGTACTACCCTGTAAAAGTTGAGCAAAACAAGTAATAAGTGATATATCGTACATACAACAGCCAAATATGTCATTTATTTAACGAAATTCGGAGTCGTTTGCAAAATACCGTGAAAATTTTGAGTTTGTTTTTTTATATTTTTTTAGTACTACCCTGTAAAAGTTGAGCAAAACAAGAAATAAGTGATAAATCGTACATAAAACAACCAAATATGTCATTTATTTAATGAAATTCGGAGTCGTTTGCAAAATACCGCGAAAATTTTGAGTTTTCTATTTTATATTTTTTTAGTACTACCCTGTAAAAGTTGAGCAAAACAAGTAATAAGTGATAAATCGTACATAAAACAGCCAAATATGTCATTTATTTAATGAAATTCGGAGTCGTTTGCAAAATACCGCGAAAATTTTGAGTTTTTATTATTTTTTGAGAACTATTCTGTAAAAGTTGAGCAAAACAAGAAATAAGTGATAAATCGTACATAAAACAGCCAAATATGTCATTTATTTAATGAAATTCGGAGTCGTTTGCAAAATACCGCGAAAATTTTGAGTTTTTATTATTTTTTGAGAACAATTCTGTAAAAGTTAAGCAAAACAAGTAATAAGTGATAAATCGTACATAAAACATCCAAATATGTCATTTATTTAACGAAATTCGGAGTCGTTTGCAAAATACCGTGAAAATTTTGAGTTTGCTATTTTATATTTTTTGAGTACTACCCTGTAAAAGTTGAGCAAAACAAGAAATAAGTGATAAATCGTACATAAAACAGCCAAATATGTCATTTATTTAATGAAATTCGGGGTCGTTTGCAAAATACCGCGAAAATTTTGAGTTTGCTATTTTATATTTTTTTAGTACTACCCTGTAAAAGTTGAGCAAAACAAGTAATAAGTGATAAATCGTACATAAAACAGCCAAATATGTCATTTATTTAACGAAATTCGGAGTCGTTTGCAAAATACCGCGAAAATTTTGAGTTTGCTATTTTATATTTTTTTAGTACTACCCTGTAAAAGTTGAGCAAAACAAGTAATAAGTGATAAATCGTACATAAAACAGCCAAATATGTCATTTATTTAACGAAATTCGGAGTCGTTTGCAAAATACCGCGAAAATTTTGAGTTTGCTATTTTATATTTTTTTAGTACTACCCTGTAAAAGTTGAGCAAAACAAGAAATAAGTGATAAATCGTACATAAAACAGCCAAATATGTCATTTATTTAATGAAATTCGGAGTCGTTTGCAAAATACCGCGAAAATTTTGAGTTTTTATTATTTTTTGAGACTATTCTGTAAAAGTTGAGCAAAACAAGAAATAAGTGATAAATCGTACATAAAACAGCCAAATATGTCATTTATTTAACGAAATTCGGAGTCGTTTGCAAAATACCGCGAAAATTTTGAGTTTGCTATTTTATATTTTTTTAGTACTACCCTGTAAAAGTTGAGCAAAACAAGTAATAAGTGATAAATCGTACATAAAACAGCCAAATATGTCATTTATTTAACGAAATTCGGAGTCGTTTGCAAAATACCGCGAAAATTTTGAGTTTGCTATTTTTCTTATTTTTTGAGTACTACCCTGTAAAAGTTGAGCAAAACAAGTAATAAGTGATAAATCGTACATAAAACAGCCAAATATGTCATTTATTTAACGAAATTCGGAGTAGTTTGCAAAATACCGTGAAAATTTTGAGTTTGCTATTTTATATTTTTTTAGTACTACCCTGCAGAAGTTGAGCAAAACAAGTAATAAGTGATATATCGTACATAAAACAGCCAAATATGTCATTTATTTAACGAAATTCGGAGTCGTTTGCAAAATACCGTGAAAATTTTGAGTTTGCTATTTTATATTTTTTTAGTACTACCCTGTAAAAGTTGAGCAAAACAAGTAATAAGTGATATATCGTACATACAACAGCCAAATATGTCATTTATTTAACGAAATTCGGAGTCGTTTGCAAAATACCGTGAAAATTTTGAGTTTGCTTTTTTATATTTTTTTAGTACTACCCTGTAAAAGTTGAGCAAAACAAGAAATAAGTGATAAATCGTACATAAAACAACCAAATATGTCATTTATTTAATGAAATTCGGAGTCGTTTGCAAAATACCGCGAAAATTTTGAGTTTTTATTATTTTTTGAGAACTATTCTGTAAAAGTTGAGCAAAACAAGAAATAAGTGATAAATCGTACATAAAACAGCCAAATATGTCATTTATTTAACGAAATTCGGAGTCGTTTGCAAAATACCGTGAAAATTTTGAGTTTGCTATTTTATATTTTTTGAGTACTACCCTGTAAAAGTTGAGCAAAACAAGTAATAAGTGATAAATCGTACATAAAACAGCCAAATATGTCATTTATTTAACGAAATTCGGAGTCGTTTGCAAAATACCGTGAAAATTTTGAGTTTGCTATTTTATATGTTTTTAGTACTACCCTGTAAAAGTTGAGCAAAACAAGTAATAAGTGATAAATCGTACATAAAACAGCCAAATATGTCATTTATTTAATGAAATTCGGAGTCGTTTGCAAAATACCGCGAAAATTTTGAGTTTTTATATTTTTTGAGAACTATTCTGTAAAAGTTGAGCAAAACAAGAAATAAGTGATAAATCGTACATAAAACAGCCAAATATGTCATTTATTTAACGAAATTCGGAGTCGTTTGCAAAATACCGTGAAAATTTTGAGTTTGCTATTTTATATGTTTTTAGTACTACCCTGTAAAAGTTGAGCAAAACAAGTAATAAGTGATAAATCGTACATAAAACAGCCAAATATGTCATTTATTTAATGAAATTCGGAGTCGTTTGCAAAATACCGTGAAAATTTTGAGTTTGCTATTTTATATTTTTTGAGTACTACCCTGTAAAAGTTGAGCAAAACAAGTAATAAGTGATAAATCGTACATAAAATAGCCAAATATGTCATTTATTTAACGAAATTCGGAGTCGTTTGCAAAATACCGTGAAAATTTTGAGTTTGCTTTTTTATATTTTTTTAGTACTACCCTGTAAAAGTTGAGCAAAACAAGAAATAAGTGATAAATCGTACATAAAACAACCAAATATGTCATTTATTTAATGAAATTCGGAGTCGTTTGCAAAATACCGCGAAAATTTTGAGTTTTTATTATTTTTTGAGAACTATTCTGTAAAAGTTGAGCAAAACAAGAAATAAGTGATAAATCGTACATAAAACAGCCAAATATGTCATTTATTTAACGAAATTCGGAGTCGTTTGCAAAATACCGTGAACATTTTGAGTTTGCTTTTTTATATTTTTTTAGTACTACCCTGTAAAAGTTGAGCAAAACAAGAAATAAGTGATAAATCGTACATAAAACAACCAAATATGTCATTTATTTAATGAAATTCGGAGTCGTTTGCAAAATACCGCAAAAATTTAGAGTTTTTATTATTTTTTGAGAACTATTCTGTAAAAGTTGAGCAAAACAAGTAATAAGTGATAAATCATACATAAAACAGCCAAATATGTCATTTATTTAACGAAATTCGGAGTCGTTTGCAAAATACCGTGAAAATTTTGAGTTTGCTATTTTATATTTTTTGAGTATTACCCTGTAAAAGTTGAGCAAAACAAGTAATAAGTGATAAATCGTACATAAAACAGCCAAATATGTCATTTATTTAATGAAATTCGGGGTCGTTTGCAAAATACCGCGAAAATTTTGAGTTTGCTATTTTATATTTTTTTAGTACTACCCTGTAAAAGTTGAGCAAAACAAGTAATAAGTGATAAATCGTACATAAAATAGCCAAATATGTCATTTATTTAACGAAATTCGGAGTCGTTTGCAAAATACCGCGAAAATTTTGAGTTTTTATTATTTTTTGAGAACTATTCTGTAAAAGTTGAGCAAAACAAGAAATAAGTGATAAATCGTACATAAAACAGCCAAATATGTCATTTATTTAACGAAATTCGGAGTCGTTTGCAAAATACCGTGAAAATTTTGAGTTTGCTATTTTATATTTTTTGAGTACTACCCTGTAAAAGTTGAGCAAAACAAGAAATAAGTGATAAATCGTAAATAAAACAGCCAAATATGTCATTTATTTAATGAAATTCGGAGTCGTTTGCAAAATACCGCGAAAATTTTGAGTTTTTATTATTTTTTGAGACTATTCTGTAAAAGTTGAGCAAAACAAGAAATAAGTGATAAATCGTACATAAAACAGCCAAATATGTCATTTATTTAACGAAATTTGGAGTCGTTTGCAAAATACCGCGAAAATTTTGAGTTTGCTATTTTATATTTTTTTAGTACTACCCTGTAAAAGTTGAGCAAAACAAGTAATAAGTGATAAATCGTACATAAAACAGCCAAATATGTCATTTATTTAACGAAATTCGGAGTCGTTTGCAAAATACCGCGAAAATTTTGAGTTTGCTATTTTTCTTATTTTTTGAGTACTACCCTGTAAAAGTTGAGCAAAACAAGTAATAAGTGATAAATCGTACATAAAACAGCCAAATATGTCATTTATTTAACGAAATTCGGAGTAGTTTGCAAAATACCGTGAAAATTTTGAGTTTGCTATTTTATATTTTTTTAGTACTACCCTGCAAAAGTTGAGCAAAACAAGTAATAAGTGATATATCGTACATAAAACAGCCAAATATGTCATTTATTTAACGAAATTCGGAGTCGTTTGCAAAATACCGTGAAAATTTTGAGTTTGCTATTTTATATTTTTTTAGTACTACCCTGTAAAAGTTGAGCAAAACAAGTAATAAGTGATATATCGTACATACAACAGCCAAATATGTCATTTATTTAACGAAATTCGGAGTCGTTTGCAAAATACCGTGAAAATTTTGAGTTTGCTTTTTTATATTTTTTTAGTACTACCCTGTAAAAGTTGAGCAAAACAAGAAATAAGTGATAAATCGTACATAAAACAACCAAATATGTCATTTATTTAATGAAATTCGGAGTCGTTTGCAAAATACCGCGAAAATATTGAGTTTGCTATTTTATATTTTTTTAGTACTACCCTGTAAAAGTTGAGCAAAACAAGTAATAAGTGATAAATCGTACATAAAACAGCCAAATATGTCATTTATTTAACGAAATTCGGAGTCGTTTGCAAAATACCGCGAAAATTTTGAGTTTGCTATTTTTCTTATTTTTTGAGTACTACCCTGTAAAAGTTGAGCAAAACAAGTAATAAGTGATAAATCGTACATAAAACAGCCAAATATGTCATTTATTTAACGAAATTCGGAGTAGTTTGCAAAATACCGTGAAAATTTTGAGTTTGCTATTTTATATTTTTTTAGTACTACCCTGCAAAAGTTGAGCAAAACAAGTAATAAGTGATATATCGTACATAAAACAGCCAAATATGTCATTTATTTAACGAAATTCGGAGTCGTTTGCAAAATACCGTGAAAATTTTGAGTTTGCTATTTTATATTTTTTTAGTACTACCCTGTAAAAGTTGAGCAAAACAAGTAATAAGTGATATATCGTACATACAACAGCCAAATATGTCATTTATTTAACGAAATTCGGAGTCGTTTGCAAAATACCGTGAAAATTTTGAGTTTGCTTTTTTATATTTTTTTAGTACTACCCTGTAAAAGTTGAGCAAAACAAGAAATAAGTGATAAATCGTACATAAAACAACCAAATATGTCATTTATTTAATGAAATTCGGAGTCGTTTGCAAAATACCGCGAAAATTTTGAGTTTTTATTATTTTTTGAGAACTATTCTGTAAAAGTTGAGCAAAACAAGAAATAAGTGATAAATCGTACATAAAACAGCCAAATATGTCATTTATTTAACGAAATTCGGAGTCGTTTGCAAAATACCGTGAAAATTTTGAGTTTGCTATTTTATATTTTTTGAGTACTACCCTGTAAAAGTTGAGCAAAACAAGTAATAAGTGATAAATCGTACATAAAACAGCCAAATATGTCATTTATTTAATGAAATTCGGAGTCGTTTGCAAAATACCGCGAAAATTTTGAGTTTTTATTATTTTTTGAGAACTATTCTGTAAAAGTTGAGCAAAACAAGAAATAAGTGATAAATCGTACATAAAACAGCCAAATATGTCATTTATTTAACGAAATTCGGAGTCGTTTGCAAAATACCGTGAAAATTTTGAGTTTGCTATTTTATATGTTTTTAGTACTACCCTGTAAAAGTTGAGCAAAACAAGTAATAAGTGATAAATCGTACATAAAACAGCCAAATATGTCATTTATTTAATGAAATTCGGAGTCGTTTGCAAAATACCGTGAAAATTTTGAGTTTGCTATTTTATATTTTTTGAGTACTACCCTGTAAAAGTTGAGCAAAACAAGTAATAAGTGATAAATCGTACATAAAATAGCCAAATATGTCATTTATTTAACGAAATTCGGAGTCGTTTGCAAAATACCGTGAAAATTTTGAGTTTGCTTTTTTATATTTTTTTAGTACTACCCTGTAAAAGTTGAGCAAAACAAGAAATAAGTGATAAATCGTACATAAAACAACCAAATATGTCATTTATTTAATGATATTCGGAGTCGTTTGCAAAATACCGCGAAAATTTTGAGTTTTTATTATTTTTTGAGAACTATTCTGTAAAAGTTGAGCAAAACAAGAAATAAGTGATAAATCGTACATAAAACAGCCAAATATGTCATTTATTTAACGAAATTCGGAGTCGTTTGCAAAATACCGTGAACATTTTGAGTTTGCTTTTTTATATTTTTTTAGTACTACCCTGTAAAAGTTGAGCAAAACAAGAAATAAGTGATAAATCGTACATAAAACAACCAAATATGTCATTTATTTAATGAAATTCGGAGTCGTTTGCAAAATACCGCAAAAATTTAGAGTTTTTATTATTTTTTGAGAACTATTCTGTAAAAGTTGAGCAAAACAAGTAATAAGTGATAAATCATACATAAAACAGCCAAATATGTCATTTATTTAACGAAATTCGGAGTCGTTTGCAAAATACCGTGAAAATTTTGAGTTTGCTATTTTATATTTTTTGAGTACTACCCTGTAAAAGTTGAGCAAAACAAGTAATAAGTGATAAATCGTACATAAAACAGCCAAATATGTCATTTATTTAATGAAATTCGGGGTCGTTTGCAAAATACCGCGAAAATTTTGAGTTTGCTATTTTATATTTTTTTAGTACTACCCTGTAAAAGTTGAGCAAAACAAGTAATAAGTGATAAATCGTACATAAAATAGCCAAATATGTCATTTATTTAACGAAATTCGGAGTCGTTTGCAAAATACCGTGAAAATTTTGAGTTTGCTTTTTTATATTTTTTTAGTACTACCCTGTAAAAGTTGAGCAAAACAAGAAATAAGTGATAAATCGTACATAAAACAACCAAATATGTCATTTATTTAATGAAATTCGGAGTCGTTTGCAAAATACCGCGAAAATTTTGAGTTTTTATTATTTTTTGAGAACTATTCTGTAAAAGTTGAGCAAAACAAGAAATAAGTGATAAATCGTACATAAAACAGCCAAATATGTCATTTATTTAACGAAATTCGGAGTCGTTTGCAAAATACCGTGAAAATTTTGAGTTTGCTATTTTATATTTTTTGAGTACTACCCTGTAAAAGTTGAGCAAAACAAGTAATAAGTGATAAATCGTACATAAAACAGCCAAATATGTCATTTATTTAATGAAATTCGGAGTCGTTTGCAAAATACCGCGAAAATTTTGAGTTTTTATTATTTTTTGAGAACTATTCTGTAAAAGTTGAGCAAAACAAGAAATAAGTGATAAATCGTACATAAAACAGCCAAATATGTCATTTATTTAACGAAATTCGGAGTCGTTTGCAAAATACCGTGAAAATTTTGAGTTTGCTATTTTATATGTTTTTAGTACTACCCTGTAAAAGTTGAGCAAAACAAGAAATAAGTGATAAATCGTACATAAAACAGCCAAATATGTCATTTATTTAATGAAATTCGGAGTCGTTTGCAAAATACCGTGAAAATTTTGAGTTTGCTATTTTATATTTTTTTAGTACTACCCTGTAAAAGTTGAGCAAAACAAGAAATAAGTGATAAATCGTACATAAAACAGCCAAATATGTCATTTATTTAACGAAATTCGGAGTCGTTTGCAAAATACCGTGAAAATTTTGAGTTTGCTATTTTATATTTTTTTAGTACTACCCTGTAAAAGTTGAGCAAAACAAGTAATAAGTGATAAATCGTACATAAAACAGCCAAATATGTCATTTATTTAATGAAATTCGGAGTCGTTTGCAAAATACCGCGCAAATTTTGAGTTTTTATTATTTTTTGAGAACTATTCTGTAAAAGTTGAGCAAAACAAGAAATAAGTGATAAATCGTACATACAACAGCCAAATATGTCATTTATTTAACGAAATTCGGAGTCGTTTGCAAAATACCGTGAAAATTTTGAGTTTGCTTTTTTATATTTTTTTAGTACTACCCTGTAAAAGTTGAGCAAAACAAGAAATAAGTGATAAATCGTACATAAAACAACCAAATATGTCATTTATTTAATGAAATTCGGAGTCGTTTGCAAAATACCGCGAAAATTTTGAGTTTTTATTATTTTTTGAGAACTATTCTGTAAAAGTTGAGCAAAACAAGAAATAAGTGATAAATCGTACATAAAACAGCCAAATATGTCATTTATTTAACGAAATTCGGAGTCGTTTGCAAAATACCGTGAAAATTTTGAGTTTGCTATTTTATATTTTTTGAGTACTACCCTGTAAAAGTTGAGCAAAACAAGTAATAAGTGATAAATCGTACATAAAACAGCCAAATATGTCATTTATTTAATGAAATTCGGAGTCGTTTGCAAAATACCGCGAAAATTTTGAGTTTGCTTTTTTATATTTTTTTAGTACTACCCTGTAAAAGTTGAGCAAAACAAGAAATAAGTGATAAATCGTACATAAAACAACCAAATATGTCATTTATTTAATGAAATTCGGAGTCGTTTGCAAAATACCACGAAAATTTTGAGTTTTTATTATTTTTTGAGAACTATTCTGTAAAAGTTGAGCAAAACAAGAAATAAGTGATAAATCGTACATAAAACAGCCAAATATGTCATTTATTTAACGAAATTCGGAGTCGTTTGCAAAATACCGTGAACATTTTGAGTTTGCTTTTTTATATTTTTTTAGTACTACCCTGTAAAAGTTGAGCAAAACAAGAAATAAGTGATAAATCGTACATAAAACAACCAAATATGTCATTTATTTAATGAAATTCGGAGTCGTTTGCAAAATACCGCAAAAATTTAGAGTTTTTATTATTTTTTGAGAACTATTCTGTAAAAGTTGAGCAAAACAAGTAATAAGTGATAAATCATACATAAAACAGCCAAATATGTCATTTATTTAACGAAATTCGGAGTCGTTTGCAAAATACCGTGAAAATTTTGAGTTTGCTATTTTATATTTTTTGAGTACTACCCTGTAAAAGTTGAGCAAAACAAGTAATAAGTGATAAATCGTACATAAAACAGCCAAATATGTCATTTATTTAATGAAATTCGGGGTCGTTTGCAAAATACCGCGAAAATTTTGAGTTTGCTATTTTATATTTTTTTAGTACTACCCTGTAAAAGTTGAGCAAAACAAGTAATAAGTGATAAATCGTACATAAAATAGCCAAATATGTCATTTATTTAACGAAATTCGGAGTCGTTTGCAAAATACCGTGAAAATTTTGAGTTTGCTTTTTTATATTTTTTTAGTACTACCCTGTAAAAGTTGAGCAAAACAAGAAATAAGTGATAAATCGTACATAAAACAACCAAATATGTCATTTATTTAATGAAATTCGGAGTCGTTTGCAAAATACCGCGAAAATTTTGAGTTTTTATTATTTTTTGAGAACTATTCTGTAAAAGTTGAGCAAAACAAGAAATAAGTGATAAATCGTACATAAAACAGCCAAATATGTCATTTATTTAACGAAATTCGGAGTCGTTTGCAAAATACCGTGAAAATTTTGAGTTTGCTATTTTATATTTTTTGAGTACTACCCTGTAAAAGTTGAGCAAAACAAGTAATAAGTGATAAATCGTACATAAAACAGCCAAATATGTCATTTATTTAATGAAATTCGGAGTCGTTTGCAAAATACCGCGAAAATTTTGAGTTTTTATTATTTTTTGAGAACTATTCTGTAAAAGTTGAGCAAAACAAGAAATAAGTGATAAATCGTACATAAAACAGCCAAATATGTCATTTATTTAACGAAATTCGGAGTCGTTTGCAAAATACCGTGAAAATTTTGAGTTTGCTATTTTATATGTTTTTAGTACTACCCTGTAAAAGTTGAGCAAAACAAGAAATAAGTGATAAATCGTACATAAAACAGCCAAATATGTCATTTATTTAATGAAATTCGGAGTCGTTTGCAAAATACCGTGAAAATTTTGAGTTTGCTATTTTATATTTTTTTAGTACTACCCTGTAAAAGTTGAGCAAAACAAGAAATAAGTGATAAATCGTACATAAAACAGCCAAATATGTCATTTATTTAACGAAATTCGGAGTCGTTTGCAAAATACCGTGAAAATTTTGAGTTTGCTATTTTATATTTTTTTAGTACTACCCTGTAAAAGTTGAGCAAAACAAGTAATAAGTGATAAATCGTACATAAAACAGCCAAATATGTCATTTATTTAATGAAATTCGGAGTCGTTTGCAAAATACCGCGCAAATTTTGAGTTTTTATTATTTTTTGAGAACTATTCTGTAAAAGTTGAGCAAAACAAGAAATAAGTGATAAATCGTACATAAAACAGCCAAATATGTCATTTATTTAATGAAATTCGGAGTCGTTTGCAAAATACCGCGAAAATTTTGAGTTTTTATTATTTTTTGAGAACTATTCTGTAAAAGTTGAGCAAAACAAGTAATAAGTGATAAATCGTACATAAAACAGCCAAATATGTCATTTATTTAACGAAATTCGGAGTCGTTTGCAAAATACCGTGAACATTTTGAGTTTGCTTTTTTATATTTTTATAGTACTACCCTGTAAAAGTTGAGCAAAACAAGAAATAAGTGATAAATCGTACATAAAACAACCAAATATGTCATTTATTTAATGAAATTCGGAGTCGTTTGCAAAATACCGCAAAAATTTAGAGTTTTTATTATTTTTTGAGAACTATTCTGTAAAAGTTGAGCAAAACAAGTAATAAGTGATAAATCATACATAAAACAGCCAAATATGTCATTTATTTAACGAAATTCGGAGTCGTTTGCAAAATACCGTGAAAATTTTGAGTTTGCTATTTTATATTTTTTGAGTACTACCCTGTAAAAGTTGAGCAAAACAAGTAATAAGTGATAAATCGTACATAAAACAGCCAAATATGTCATTTATTTAATGAAATTCGGGGTCGTTTGCAAAATACCGCGAAAATTTTGAGTTTGCTATTTTATATTTTTTTAGTACTACCCTGTAAAAGTTGAGCAAAACAAGTAATAAGTGATAAATCGTACATAAAATAGCCAAATATGTCATTTATTTAACGAAATTCGGAGTCGTTTGCAAAATACCGTGAAAATTTTGAGTTTGCTTTTTTATATTTTTTTAGTACTACCCTGTAAAAGTTGAGCAAAACAAGAAATAAGTGATAAATCGTACATAAAACAACCAAATATGTCATTTATTTAATGAAATTCGGAGTCGTTTGCAAAATACCGCGAAAATTTTGAGTTTTTATTATTTTTTGAGAACTATTCTGTAAAAGTTGAGCAAAACAAGAAATAAGTGATAAATCGTACATAAAACAGCCAAATATGTCATTTATTTAATGAAATTCGGAGTCGTTTGCAAAATACCGCGAAAATTTTGAGTTTTTATTATTTTTTGAGAACTATTCTGTAAAAGTTGAGCAAAACAAGAAATAAGTGATAAATCGTACATAAAACAGCCAAATATGTCATTTATTTAACGAAATTCGGAGTCGTTTGCAAAATACCGTGAAAATTTTGAGTTTGCTATTTTATATGTTTTTAGTACTACCCTGTAAAAGTTGAGCGAAACAAGTAATAAGTGATAAATCGTACATAAAACAGCCAAATATGTCATTTATTTAATGAAATTCGGAGTCGTTTGCAAAATACCGTGAAAATTTTGAGTTTGCTATTTTATATTTTTTTAGTACTACCCTGTAAAAGTTGAGCAAAACAAGAAATAAGTGATAAATCGTACATAAAACAGCCAAATATGTCATTTATTTAACGAAATTCGGAGTCGTTTGCAAAATACCGTGAAAATTTTGAGTTTGCTATTTTATATTTTTTTAGTACTACCCTGTAAAAGTTGAGCAAAACAAGTAATAAGTGATAAATCGTACATAAAACAGCCAAATATGTCATTTATTTAATGAAATTCGGAGTCGTTTGCAAAATACCGCGAAAATTTTGAGTTTTTATTATTTTTTGAGAACTATTCTGTAAAAGTTGAGCAAAACAAGAAATAAGTGATAAATCGTACATAAAACAGCCAAATATGTCATTTATTTAACGAAATTCGGAGTCGTTTGCAAAATACCGTGAAAATTTTGAGTTTGCTATTTTATATTTTTTGAGTACTACCCTGTAAAAGTTGAGCAAAACAAGTAATAAGTGATAAATCGTACATAAAACAGCCAAATATGTCATTTATTTAATGAAATTCGGGGTCGTTTGCAAAATACCGCGAAAATTTTGAGTTTGCTATTTTATATTTTTTTAGTACTACCCTGTAAAAGTTGAGCAAAACAAGTAATAAGTGATAAATCGTACATAAAATAGCCAAATATGTCATTTATTTAACGAAATTCGGAGTCGTTTGCAAAATACCGTGAAAATTTTGAGTTTGCTTTTTTATATTTTTTTAGTACTACCCTGTAAAAGTTGAGCAAAACAAGAAATAAGTGATAAATCGTACATAAAACAACCAAATATGTCATTTATTTAATGAAATTCGGAGTCGTTTGCAAAATACCGCGAAAATTTTGAGTTTTTATTATTTTTTGAGAACTATTCTGTAAAAGTTGAGCAAAACAAGAAATAAGTGATAAATCGTACATAAAACAGCCAAATATGTCATTTATTTAATGAAATTCGGAGTCGTTTGCAAAATACCGCGAAAATTTTGAGTTTTTATTATTTTTTGAGAACTATTCTGTAAAAGTTGAGCAAAACAAGAAATAAGTGATAAATCGTACATAAAACAGCCAAATATGTCATTTATTTAACGAAATTCGGAGTCGTTTGCAAAATACCGTGAAAATTTTGAGTTTGCTATTTTATATGTTTTTAGTACTACCCTGTAAAAGTTGAGCGAAACAAGTAATAAGTGATAAATCGTACATAAAACAGCCAAATATGTCATTTATTTAATGAAATTCGGAGTCGTTTGCAAAATACCGTGAAAATTTTGAGTTTGCTATTTTATATTTTTTTAGTACTACCCTGTAAAAGTTGAGCAAAACAAGAAATAAGTGATAAATCGTACATAAAACAGCCAAATATGTCATTTATTTAACGAAATTCGGAGTCGTTTGCAAAATACCGTGAAAATTTTGAGTTTGCTATTTTATATTTTTTTAGTACTACCCTGTAAAAGTTGAGCAAAACAAGTAATAAGTGATAAATCGTACATAAAACAGCCAAATATGTCATTTATTTAATGAAATTCGGAGTCGTTTGCAAAATACCGCGAAAATTTTGAGTTTTTATTATTTTTTGAGAACTATTCTGTAAAAGTTGAGCAAAACAAGAAATAAGTGATAAATCGTACATAAAACAGCCAAATATGTCATTTATTTAACGAAATTCGGAGTAGTTTGCAAAATACCCCGAAAATTTTGAGTTTGCTATTTTATATTTTTTTAGTACTACCCTGTAAAAGTTGAGCAAAACAAGTAATAAGTGATAAATCGTACATAAAACAGCCAAATATGTCATTTATTTAACGAAATTCGGAGTCGTTTGCAAAATACCGCGAAAATTTTGAGTTTGCTATTTTATATTTTTTTAGTACTACCCTGTAAAAGTTGAGCAAAACAAGAAATAAGTGATAAATCGTACACAAAACAGCCAAATATGTCATTTATTTAATGAAATTCGGAGTCGTTTGCAAAATACCGCGAAAATTTTGAGTTTTTATTATTTTTTGAGAACTATTCTGTAAATTTGAGCAAAACAAGAAATAAGTGATAAATCGTACATAAAACAGCCAAATATGTCATTTATTTAACGAAATTCAGAGTCGTTTGCAAAATACCGCGAAAATTTTGAGTTTGCTATTTTATATTTTTTTAGTACTACCCTGTAAAAGTTGAGCAAAACAAGTAATAAGTGATAAATCGTACATAAAACAGCCAAATATGTCATTTATTTAACGAAATTCGGAGTCGTTTGCAAAATACCGCGAAAATTTTGAGTTTGCTATTTTATATTTTTTTAGTACTACCCTGTAAAAGTTGAGCAAAACAAGTAATAAGTGATAAATCGTACATAAAACAGCCAAATATGTCATTTATTTAACGAAATTCGGAGTCGTTTGCAAAATACCGCGAAAATTTTGAGTTTGCTATTTTATATTTTTTTAGTACTACCCTGTAAAAGTTGAGCAAAACAAGTAATAAGTGATAAATCGTACATAAAACAGCCAAATATGTCATTTATTTAACGAAATTCGGAGTAGTTTGCAAAATACCGTGAAAATTTTGAGTTTGCTATTTTATATTTTTTTAGTACTACCCTGCAAAAGTTGAGCAAAACAAGTAATAAGTGATATATCGTACATAAAACAGCCAAATATGTCATTTATTTAACGAAATTCGGAGTAGTTTGCAAAATACCGTGAAAATTTTGAGTTTGCTATTTTATATTTTTTTAGTACTACCCTGTAAAAGTTGAGCAAAACAAGTAATAAGTGATAAATCGTACATAAAACAGCCAAATATGTCATTTATTTAACGAAATTCTGAGTCGTTAGCAAAATACCGCGAAAATTTTGAGTTTGCTATTTTTCTTATTTTTTGAGTACTACCCTGTAAAAGTTGAGCAAAACAAGTAATAAGTGATAAATCGTACATAAAACAGTCAAATATGTCATTTATTTAACGAAATTCGGAGTCGTTTGCAAAATACCGCGAAAATTTTGAGTTTGCTATTTTATATTTTTTTAGTACTACCCTGTAAAAGTTGAGCAAAACAAGTAATAAGTGATAAATCGTACATAAAACAGCCAAATATGTCATTTATTTAATGAAATTCGGAGTCGTTTGCAAAATACCGCGAAAATTTTGAGTTTGCTATTTTATATTTTTTTAGTACTACCCTGTAAAAGTTGAGCAAAACAAGTAATAAGTGATAAATCGTACATAAAACAGCCAAATATGTCATTTATTTAACGAAATTCGGAGTCGTTTGCAAAATACCGCGAAAATTTTGAGTTTGCTATTTTATATTTTTTTAGTACTACCCTGTAAAAGTTGAGCAAAACAAGTAATAAGTGATAAATCGTACATAAAACAGCCAAATATGTCATTTATTTAACGAAATTCGGAGTCGTTTGCAAAATACCGCGAAAATTTTGAGTTTGCTATTTTATATTTTTTTAGTACTACCCTGTAAAAGTTGAGCAAAACAAGTAATAAGTGATAAATCGTACATAAAACAGCCAAATATGTCATTTATTTAACGAAATTCTGAGTCGTTAGCAAAATACCGCGAAAATTTTGAGTTTGCTATTTTTCTTATTTTTTGAGTACTACCCTGTAAAAGTTGAGCAAAACAAGTAATAAGTGATAAATCGTACATAAAACAGTCAAATATGTCATTTATTTAACGAAATTCGGAGTCGTTTGCAAAATACCGCGAAAATTTTGAGTTTGCTATTTTATATTTTTTTAGTACTACCCTGTAAAAGTTGAGCAAAACAAGTAATAAGTGATAAATCGTACATAAAACAGCCAAATATGTCATTTATTTAATGAAATTCGGAGTCGTTTGCAAAATACCGCGAAAATTTTGAGTTTGCTATTTTATATTTTTTTAGTACTACCCTGTAAAAGTTGAGCAAAACAAGTAATAAGTGATAAATCGTACATAAAACAGCCAAATATGTCATTTATTTAACGAAATTCGGAGTCGTTTGCAAAATACCGCGAAAATTTTGAGTTTGCTATTTTATATTTTTTTAGTACTACCCTGTAAAAGTTGAGCAAAACAAGTAATAAGTGATAAATCGTACATAAAACAGCCAAATATGTCATTTATTTAACGAAATTCGGAGTCGTTTGCAAAATACCGCGAAAATTTTGAGTTTGCTATTTTATATTTTTTTAGTACTACCCTGTAAAAGTTGAGCAAAACAAGTAATAAGTGATAAATCGTACATAAAACAGCCAAATATGTCATTTATTTAACGAAATTCGGAGTCGTTTGCAAAATACCGCGAAAATTTTGAGTTTGCTATTTTATATTTTTTTAGTACTACCCTGTAAAAGTTGAGCAAAACAAGTAATAAGTGATAAATCGTACATAAAACAGCCAAATATGTCATTTATTTAACGAAATTCGGAGTCGTTTGCAAAATACCGCGAAAATTTTGAGTTTGCTATTTTATATTTTTTTAGTACTACCCTGTAAAAGTTGAGCAAAACAAGTAATAAGTGATAAATCGTACATAAAACAGCCAAATATGTCATTTATTTAACGAAATTCGGAGTCGTTTGCAAAATACCGCGAAAATTTTGAGTTTGCTATTTTATATTTTTTTAGTACTACCCTGTAAAAGTTGAGCAAAACAAGTAATAAGTGATAAATCGTACATAAAACAGCCAAATATGTCATTTATTTAACGAAATTCGGAGTAGTTTGCAAAATACCGTGAAAATTTTGAGTTTGCTATTTTATATTTTTTTAGTACTACCCTGCAAAAGTTGAGCAAAACAAGTAATAAGTGATATATCGTACATAAAACAGCCAAATATGTCATTTATTTAACGAAATTCGGAGTAGTTTGCAAAATACCGTGAAAATTTTGAGTTTGCTATTTTATATTTTTTTAGTACTACCCTGTAAAAGTTGAGCAAAACAAGTAATAAGTGATAAATCGTACATAAAACAGCCAAATATGTCATTTATTTAACGAAATTCGGAGTCGTTTGCAAAATACCGCGAAAATTTTGAGTTTGCTATTTTTCTTATTTTTTGAGTACTACCCTGTAAAAGTTGAGCAAAACAAGTAATAAATGATAAATCGTACATAAAACAGCCAAATATGTCATTTATTTAATGAAATTCGGAGTCGTTTGCAAAATACCGCGAAAATTTTGAGTTTGCTATTTTATATTTTTTTAGTACTACCCTGTAAAAGTTGAGCAAAACAAGTAATAAGTGATAAATCGTACATAAAACAGTCAAATATGTCATTTATTTAACGAAATTCGGAGTCGTTTGCAAAATACCGCGAAAATTTTGAGTTTGCTATATTATATTTTTTTAGTACTACCCTGTAAAAGTTGAGCAAAACAAGTAATAAGTGATAAATCGTACATAAAACAGCCAAATATGTCATTTATTTAATGAAATTCGGAGTCGTTTGCAAAATACCGCGAAAATTTTGAGTTTGCTATTTTATATTTTTTTAGTACTACCCTGTAAAAGTTGAGCAAAACAAGTAATAAGTGATAAATCGTACATAAAACAGCCAAATATGTCATTTATTTAATGAAATTCGGAGTCGTTTGCAAAATACCGCGAAAATTTTGAGTTTGCTATTTTATATTTTTTTAGTACTACCCTGTAAAAGTTGAGCAAAACAAGTAATAAGTGATAAATCGTACATAAAACAGCCAAATATGTCATTTATTTAACGAAATTCGGAGTCGTTTGCAAAATACCGTGAAAATTTTGAGTTTGCTATTGTATATTTTTTTAGTACTACCCTGTAAAAGTTGAGCAAAACAAGAAATAAGTGATAAATCGTACATAAAACAGCCAAATATGTCATTTATTTAATGAAATTCGGAGTCGTTTGCAAAATACCGCGAAAATTTTGAGTTTTTATTATTTTTTGAGAACTATTCTGTAAAAGTTGAGCAAAACAAGAAATAAGTGATAAATCGTACATAAAACAGCCAAATATGTCATTTATTTAATGAAATTCGGAGTCGTTTGCAAAATACCGCGAAAATTTTGAGTTTTTATTATTTTTTGAGAACTATTCTGTAAAAGTTGAGCAAAACAAGCAATAAGTGATAAATCGTACATAAAACAGCCAAATATGTCATTTATTTAACGAAATTCGGAGTCGTTTGCAAAATACCGTGAAAATTTTGAGTTTGCTATTTTATATTTTTTTAGTACTACCCTGTAAAAGTTGAGCAAAACAAGTAATAAGTGATAAATCGTACATAAAACAGCCAAATATGTCATTTATTTAATGAAATTCGGAGTCGTTTGCAAAATATCGCGAAAATTTTGAGTTTTTATTATTTTTTGAGAACTATTCTGTAAAAGTTGAGCAAAACAAGAAATAAGTGATAAATCGTACATAAAACAGTCAAATATGTCATTTATTTAACGAAATTCGGAGTCGTTTGCAAAATACCGCGAAAATTTTGAGTTTGCTATTTTATATTTTTTAGTACTACCCTGTAAAAGTTGAGCAAAACAAGTAATAAGTGATAAATCGTACATAAAACAGCCAAATATGTCATTTATTTAACGAAATTCGGAGTCGTTTGCAAAATACCGCGAAAATTTTGAGTTTGCTATTTTATATTTTTTTAGTACTACCCTGTAAAAGTTGAGCAAAACAAGTAATAAGTGATAAATCGTACATAAAACAGCCAAATATGTCATTTATTTAACGAAATTCGGAGTCGTTTGCAAAATACCGCGAAAATTTTGAGTTTGCTATTTTATATTTTTTTAGTACTACCCTGTAAAAGTTGAGCAAAACAAGTAATAAGTGATAAATCGTACATAAAACAGCCAAATATGTCATTTATTTAACGAAATTCGGAGTCGTTTGCAAAATACCGTGAAAATTTTGAGTTTGCTATTGTATATTTTTTTAGTACTACCCTGTAAAAGTTGAGCAAAACAAGAAATAAGTGATAAATCGTACATAAAACAGCCAAATATGTCATTTATTTAATGAAATTCGGAGTCGTTTGCAAAATACCGCGAAAATTTTGAGTTTGCTATTTTATATTTTTTTAGTACTACCCTGTAAAAGTTGAGCAAAACAAGTAATAAGTGATAAATCGTACATAAAACAGCCAAATATGTCATTTATTTAACGAAATTCGGAGTCGTTTGCAAAATACCGTGAAAATTTTGAGTTTGCTATTTTATATTTTTTTAGTACTACCCTGTAAAAGTTGAGCAAAACAAGAAATAAGTGATAAATCGTACATAAAACAGCCAAATATGTCATTTATTTAATGAAATTCGGAGTCGTTTGCAAAATACCGCGAAAATTTTGAGTTTTTATTATTTTTTGAGAACTATTCTGTAAAAGTTGAGCAAAACAAGAAATAAGTGATAAATCGTACATAAAACAGCCAAATATGTCATTTATTTAATGAAATTCGGAGTCGTTTGCAAAATACCGCGAAAATTTTGAGTTTTTATTATTTTTTGAGAACTATTCTGTAAAAGTTGAGCAAAACAAGAAATAAGTGATAAATCGTACATAAAACAGCCAAATATGTCATTTATTTAACGAAATTCGGAGTCGTTTGCAAAATACCGTGAAAATTTTGAGTTTGCTATTTTTCTTATTTTTTTAGTACTACCCTGTAAAAGTTGAGCAAAACAAGTAATAAGTGATAAATCGTACATAAAACAGCCAAATATGTCATTTATTTAATGAAATTCGGAGTCGTTTGCAAAATACCGCGAAAATTTTGAGTTTTTATTATTTTTTGAGAACTATTCTGTAAAAGTTGAGCAAAACAAGAAATAAGTGATAAATCGTACATAAAACAGCCAAATATGTCATTTATTTAATGAAATTCGGAGTCGTTTGCAAAATACCGCGAAAATTTTGAGTTTTTATTATTTTTTGAGAACAATTCTGTAAAAGTTAAGCAAAACAAGTAATAAGTGATAAATCGTACATAAAACATCCAAATATGTCATTTATTTAACGAAATTCGGAGTCGTTTGCAAAATACCGTGAAAATTTTGAGTTTGCTATTTTATATTTTTTGAGTACTACCCTGTAAAAGTTGAGCAAAACAAGAAATAAGTGATAAATCGTACATAAAACAGCCAAATATGTCATTTATTTAATGAAATTCGGAGTCGTTTGCAAAATACCGCGAAAATTTTGAGTTTGCTATTTTATATTTTTTTAGTACTACCCTGTAAAAGTTGAGCAAAACAAGTAATAAGTGATAAATCGTACATAAAACAGCCAAATATGTCATTTATTTAACGAAATTCGGAGTCGTTTGCAAAATACCGCGAAAATTTTGAGTTTGCTATTTTATATTTTTTTAGTACTACCCTGTAAAAGTTGAGCAAAACAAGTAATAAGTGATAAATCGTACATAAAACAGTCAAATATGTCATTTATTTAACGAAATTCGGAGTCGTTTGCAAAATACCGCGAAAATTTTGACTTTGCTATTTTATATTTTTTTAGTACTACCCTGTAAAAGTTGAGCAAAACAAGAAATAAGTAATAAATCGTACATAAAACAGCCAAATATGTCATTTATTTAATGAAATTCGGAGTCGTTTGCAAAATACCGCGAAAATTTTGAGTTTTTATTATTTTTTGAGACTATTCTGTAAAAGTTGAGCAAAACAAGAAATAATTGATAAATCGTACATAAAACAGCCAAATATGTCATTTATTTAACGAAATTCGGAGTCGTTTGCAAAATACCGCGAAAATTTTGAGTTTGCTATTTTTCTTATTTTTTGAGTACTACCCTGTAAAAGTTGAGCAAAACAAGTAATAAGTGATAAATCGTACATAAAACAGCCAAATATGTCATTTATTTAACGAAATTCGGAGTAGTTTGCAAAATACCGTGAAAATTTTGAGTTTGCTATTTTATATTTTTTTAGTACTACCCTGCAAAAGTTGAGCAAAACAAGTAATAAGTGATATATCGTACATAAAACAGCCAAATATGTCATTTATTTAACGAAATTCGGAGTCGTTTGCAAAATACCGTGAAAATTTTGAGTTTGCTATTTTATATTTTTTTAGTACTACCCTGTAAAAGTTGAGCAAAACAAGTAATAATTGATATATCGTACATACAACAGCCAAATATGTCATTTATTTAACGAAATTCGGAGTCGTTTGCAAAATACCGCGAAAATTTTGAGTTTGCTATTTTATATTTTTTTAGTACTACCCTGTAAAAGTTGAGCAAAATAAGTAATAAGTGATAAATCGTACATAAAACAGCCAAATATGTCATTTATTTAACGAAATTCGGAGTCGTTTGCAAAATACCGTGAAAATTTTGAGTTTGCTATTTTATATTTTTTTAGTACTACCCTGTAAAAGTTGAGCAAAACAAGTAATAAGTGATAAATCGTACATAAAACAGCCAAATATGTCATTTATTTAATGAAATTCGGAGTCGTTTGCAAAATACCTCGAAAATTTTGAGTTTTTATTATTTTTTGAGAACTATTCTGTAACAGTTGAGCAAAACAAGAAATAAGTGATAAATCGTACATAAAACAGCGAAATATGTCATTTATTTAACGAAATTCGGAGTAGTTTGCAAAATACCGCGAAAATTATGAGTTTGGTATTTTATATTTTTTGAGTACTACCCTGTAAAAGTTAGGCAAAACAAGTAATAAGAGATAAATCGTACATAAAACAGCCAAATATGTCATTTATTTAACGAAATTCGGAGTAGTTTGCAAAATACCGTGAAAATTTTGAGTTTGCTATTTTATATTTTTTTAGTACTACCCTGTAAAAGTTGAGCAAAACAAGTAATAAGTGATAAATCGTACATAAAACAGCCAAATATGTCATTTATTTAACGAAATTCGGAGTCGTTTGCAAAATACCGCGAAAATTTTGAGTTTGCTATTTTATATTTTTTTAGTACTACCCTGTAAAAGTTGAGCAAAACAAGTAATAAGTGATAAATCGTACATAAAACAGTCAAATATGTCATTTATTTAACGAAATTCGGAGTCGTTTGCAAAATACCGCGAAAATTTTGACTTTGCTATTTTATATTTTTTTAGTACTACCCTGTAAAAGTTGAGCAAAACAAGAAATAAGTAATAAATCGTACATAAAACAGCCAAATATGTCATTTATTTAATGAAATTCGGAGTCGTTTGCAAAATACCGCGAAAATTTTGAGTTTTTATTATTTTTTGAGACTATTCTGTAAAAGTTGAGCAAAACAAGAAATAATTGATAAATCGTACATAAAACAGCCAAATATGTCATTTATTTAACGAAATTCGGAGTCGTTTGCAAAATACCGCGAAAATTTTGAGTTTGCTATTTTTCTTATTTTTTGAGTACTACCCTGTAAAAGTTGAGCAAAACAAGTAATAAGTGATAAATCGTACATAAAACAGCCAAATATGTCATTTATTTAACGAAATTCGGAGTAGTTTGCAAAATACCGTGAAAATTTTGAGTTTGCTATTTTATATTTTTTTAGTACTACCCTGCAAAAGTTGAGCAAAACAAGTAATAAGTGATATATCGTACATAAAACAGCCAAATATGTCATTTATTTAACGAAATTCGGAGTCGTTTGCAAAATACCGTGAAAATTTTGAGTTTGCTATTTTATATTTTTTTAGTACTACCCTGTAAAAGTTGAGCAAAACAAGTAATAATTGATATATCGTACATACAACAGCCAAATATGTCATTTATTTAACGAAATTCGGAGTCGTTTGCAAAATACCGCGAAAATTTTGAGTTTGCTATTTTATATTTTTTTAGTACTACCCTGTAAAAGTTGAGCAAAATAAGTAATAAGTGATAAATCGTACATAAAACAGCCAAATATGTCATTTATTTAACGAAATTCGGAGTCGTTTGCAAAATACCGTGAAAATTTTGAGTTTGCTATTTTATATTTTTTTAGTACTACCCTGTAAAAGTTGAGCAAAACAAGTAATAAGTGATAAATCGTACATAAAACAGCCAAATATGTCATTTATTTAATGAAATTCGGAGTCGTTTGCAAAATACCTCGAAAATTTTGAGTTTTTATTATTTTTTGAGAACTATTCTGTAACAGTTGAGCAAAACAAGAAATAAGTGATAAATCGTACATAAAACAGCGAAATATGTCATTTATTTAACGAAATTCGGAGTAGTTTGCAAAATACCGCGAAAATTATGAGTTTGGTATTTTATATTTTTTGAGTACTACCCTGTAAAAGTTAGGCAAAACAAGTAATAAGAGATAAATCGTACATAAAACAGCCAAATATGTCATTTATTTAACGAAATTCGGAGTAGTTTGCAAAATACCGTGAAAATTTTGAGTTTGCTATTTTATATTTTTTTAGTACTACCCTGTAAAAGTTGAGCAAAACAAGTAATAAGTGATAAATCGTACATAAAACAGCCAAATATGTCATTTATTTAACGAAATTCGGAGTCGTTTGCAAAATACCGCGAAAATTTTGAGTTTGCTATTTTATATTTTTTTAGTACTACCCTGTAAAAGTTGAGCAAAACAAGTAATAAGTGATAAATCGTACATAAAACAGTCAAATATGTCATTTATTTAACGAAATTCGGAGTCGTTTGCAAAATACCGCGAAAATTTTGAGTTTGCTATTTTATATTTTTTTAGTACTACCCTGTAAAAGTTGAGCAAAACAAGAAATAAGTGATAAATCGTACATAAAACAGCCAAATATGTCATTTATTTAATGAAATTCGGAGTCGTTTGCAAAATACCGCGAAAATTTTGAGTTTTTATTATTTTTTGAGAACTATTCTGTAAAAGTTAAACAAAACAAGTAATAAGTGATAAATCGTACATAAAACAGCCAAATATGTCATTTATTTAACGAAATTCGGAGTGGTTTGCAAAATACCGTGAAAATTTTGAGTTTGCTATTTTATATTTTTTGAGTACTACCCTGTAAAAGTTAAACAAAACAAGTAATAAGTGATAAATAGTACATAAAACAGCCAAATATGTCATTTATTTAATGAAATTCAGAGTCGTTTGCAAAATACCGCGAAAATTTTGAGTTTGCTATTTTATATTTTTTTAGTACTACCCTGTAAAAGTTGAGCAAAACAAGTAATAAGTGATAAATCGTACATAAAACAGCCAAATATGTCATTTATTTAACGAAATTCGGAGTCGTTTGCAAAATACCGCGAAAATTTTGAGTTTGCTATTTTATATTTTTTTAGTACTACCCTGTAAAAGTTGAGCAAAACAAGTAATAAGTGATAAATCGTACATAAAACAGCCAAATATGTCATTTATTTAATGAAATTCGGAGTCGTTTGCAAAATACCGCGAAAATTTTGAGTTTGCTATTTTATATTTTTTTAGTACTACCCTGTAAAAGTTGAGCAAAACAAGTAATAAGTGATAAATCGTACATAAAACAGCCAAATATGTCATTTATTTAATGAAATTCGGAGTCGTTTGCAAAATACCTCGAAAATTTTGAGTTTTTATTATTTTTTTAGAACTATTCTGTAACAGTTGAGCAAAACAAGAAATAAGTGATAAATCGTACATAAAACAGCCAAATATGTCATTTATTTAACGAAATTCGGAGTCGTTTGCAAAATACCGCGAAAATTTTGAGTTTGCTATTTTATATTTTTTTAGTACTACCCTGTAAAAGTTGAGCAAAACAAGAAATAAGTGATAAATCGTACATAAAACAGCCAAATATGTCATTTATTTAACGAAATTCGGAGTCGTTTGCAAAATACCGTGAACATTTTGAGTTTGCTATTTTATATTTTTTTAGTACTACCCTGTAAAAGTTGAGCAAAACAAGTAATAAGTGATAAATCGTACATAAAACAGCCAAATATGTCATTTATTTAACGAAATTCTGAGTCGTTTGCAAAATACCGCGAAAATTTTGAGTTTGCTATTTTTCGTATTTTTTGAGTACTACCCTGTAAAAGTTGAGCAAAACAAGTAATAAGTGATAAATCGTACATAAAACAGCCAAATATGTCATTTATTTAATGAAATTCGGAGTCGTTTGCAAAATACCGCGAAAATTTTGAGTTTGCTATTTTATATTTTTTTAGTACTACCCTGTAAAAGTTGAGCAAAACAAGTAATAAGTGATAAATCGTACATAAAACAGCCAAATATGTCATTTATTTAATGAAATTCGGAGTCGTTTGCAAAATACCGCGAAAATTTTGAGTTTGCTATTTTATATTTTTTTAGTACTACCCTGTAAAAGTTGAGCAAAACAAGTAATAAGTGATAAATCGTACATAAAACAGCCAAATATGTCATTTATTTAACGAAATTCGGAGTCGTTTGCAAAATACCGTGAAAATTTTGAGTTTGCTATTGTATATTTTTTTAGTACTACCCTGTAAAAGTTGAGCAAAACAAGAAATAAGTGATAAATCGTACATAAAACAGCCAAACATGTCATTTATTTAATGAAATTCGGAGTCGTTTGCAAAATACCGCGAAAATTTTGAGTTTTTATTATTTTTTGAGAACTATTCTGTAAAAGTTGAGCAAAACAAGAAATAAGTGATAAATCGTACATAAAACAGCCAAATATGTCATTTATTTAATGAAATTCGGAGTCGTTTGCAAAATACCGCGAAAATTTTGAGTTTTTATTATTTTTTGAGAACTATTCTGTAAAAGTTGAGCAAAACAAGAAATAAGTGATAAATCGTACATAAAACAGCCAAATATGTCATTTATTTAACGAAATTCGGAGTCGTTTGCAAAATACCGTGAAAATTTTGAGTTTTTATTATTTTTTGAGAACTATTCTGTAAAAGTTGAGCAAAACAAGAAATAAGTGATAAATCGTACATAAACCAGCCAAATATGTCATTTATTTAATGAAATTCGGAGTCGTTTGCAAAATACCGCGAAAATTTTGAGTTTTTATTATTTTTTGAGAACAATTCTGTAAAAGTTAAGCAAAACAAGTAATAAGTGATAAATCGTACATAAAACATCCAAATATGTCATTTATTTAACGAAATTCGGAGTCGTTTGCAAAATACCGTGAAAATTTTGAGTTTGCTATTTTATATTTTTTTAGTACTACCCTGTAAAAGTTGAGCAAAACAAGAAATAAGTGATAAATCGTACATAAAACAGCCAAATATGTCATTTATTTAATGAAATTCGGGGTCGTTTGCAAAATACCGCGAAAATTTTGAGTTTGCTATTTTATATTTTTTTAGTACTACCCTGTAAAAGTTGAGCAAAACAAGTAATAAGTGATAAATCGTACATAAAACAGCCAAATATGTCATTTATTTAACGAAATTCGGAGTCGTTTGCAAAATACCGCGAAAATTTTGAGTTTGCTATTTTATATTTTTTTAGTACTACCCTGTAAAAGTTGAGCAAAACAAGAAATAAGTGATAAATCGTACATAAAACAGCCAAATATGTCATTTATTTAATGAAATTTGGAGTCGTTTGCAAAATACCGCGAAAATTTTGAGTTTTTATTATTTTTTGAGACTATTCTGTAAAAGTTGAGCAAAACAAGAAATAAGTGATAAATCGTACATAAAACAGCCAAATATGTCATTTATTTAACGAAATTCGGAGTCGTTTGCAAAATACCGCGAAAATTTTGAGTTTGCTATTTTTCTTATTTTTTGAATACTACCCTGTAAAAGTTGAGCAAAACAAGTAATAAGTGATAAATCGTACATAAAACAGCCAAATATGTCATTTATTTAACGAAATTCGGAGTAGTTTGCAAAATACCGTGAAAATTTTGAGTTTGCTATTTTATATTTTTTTAGTACTACCCTGCAAAAGTTGAGCAAAACAAGTAATAAGTGATATATCGTACATAAAACAGCCAAATATGTCATTTATTTAACGAAATTCGGAGTCGTTTGCAAAATACCGTGAAAATTTTGAGTTTGCTATTTTATATTTTTTTAGTACTACCCTGTAAAAGTTGAGCAAAACAAGTAATAAGTGATATATCGTACATACAACAGCCAAATATGTCATTTATTTAACGAAATTCGGAGACGTTTGCAAAATACCGCGAAAAATTTGAGTTTGCTATTTTATATTTTTTTAGTACTACCCTGTAAAAGTTGAGCAAAACAAGTAATAAGTGATAAATCGTACATAAAACAGCCAAATATGTCATTTATTTAACGAAATTCTGAGTCGTTTGCAAAATACCGCGAAAATTTTGAGTTTGCTATTTTTCTTATTTTTTGAGTACTACCCTGTAAAAGTTGAGCAAAACAAGTAATAAGTGATAAATCGTACATAAAACAGCCAAATATGTCATTTATTTAATGAAATTCGGAGTCGTTTGCAAAATACCGTGAAAATTTTGAGTTTGCTATTTTATATTTTTTGAGTACTACCCTGTAAAAGTTAAGCAAAACAAGAAATAAGTGATAAATCGTACATAAAACAGCCAAATATGTCATTTATTTAACGAAATTCGGAGTCGTTTGCAAAATACCGTGAAAATTTTGAGTTTGCTATTTTATATTTTTTTAGTACTACCCTGTAAAAGTTGAGCAAAACAAGTAATAAGTGATAAATCGTACATAAAACAGCCAAATATGTCATTTATTTAATGAAATTCGGAGTCGTTTGCAAAATACCTCGAAAATTTTGAGTTTTTATTATTTTTTGAGAACTATTCTGTAACAGTTGAGCAAAACAAGAAATAAGTGATAAATCGTACATAAAACAGCGAAATATGTCATTTATTTAACGAAATTCGGAGTAGTTTGCAAAATACCGCGAAAATTATGAGTTTGGTATTTTATATTTTTTGAGTACTACCCTGTAAAAGTTAGGCAAAACAAGTAATAAGTGATAAATCGTACATAAAACAGCCAAATATGTCATTTATTTAACGAAATTCGGAGTAGTTTGCAAAATACCGTGAAAATTTTGAGTTTGCTATTTTATATTTTTTTAGTACTACCCTGTAAAAGTTGAGCAAAACAAGTAATAAGTGATAAATCGTACAGAAAACAGCCAAATATGTCATTTATTTAACGAAATTCGGAGTCGTTTGCAAAATACCGCGAAAATTTTGAGTTTGCTATTTTATATTTTTTTAGTACTACCCTGTAAAAGTTGAGCAAAACAAGTAATAAGTGATAAATCGTACATAAAACAGCCAAATATGTCATTTATTTAACGAAATTCGGAGTCGTTTGCAAAATACCGCGAAAATTTTGAGTTTGCTATTTTATATTTTTTTAGTACTACCCTGTAAAAGTTGAGCAAAACAAGTAATAAGTGATAAATCGTACATAAAACAGCCAAATATGTCATTTATTTAATGAAATTCGGAGTCGTTTGCAAAATACCGCGAAAATTTTGAGTTTGCTATTTTATATTTTTTTAGTACTACCCTGTAAAAGTTGAGCAAAACAAGTAATAAGTGATAAATCGTACATAAAACAGCCAAATATGTCATTTATTTAATGAAATTCGGAGTCGTTTGCAAAATACCTCGAAAATTTTGAGTTTTTATTATTTTTTGAGAACTATTCTGTAACAGTTGAGCAAAACAAGAAATAAGTGATAAATCGTACATAAAACAGCCAAATATGTCATTTATTTAACGAAATTCGGAGTCGTTTGCAAAATACCGCGAAAATTTTGAGTTTGCTATTTTATATTTTTTTAGTACTACCCTGCAAAAGTTGAGCAAAACAAGTAATAAGTGATATATCGTACATAAAACAGCCAAATATGTCATTTATTTAACGAAATTCGGAGTCGTTTGCAAAATACCGTGAAAATTTTGAGTTTGCTATTTTATAATTTTTTAGTACTACCCTGTAAAAGTTGAGCAAAACAAGTAATAAGTGATATATCGTACATACAACAGCCAAATATGTCATTTATTTAACGAAATTCGGAGACGTTTGCAAAATACCGCGAAAAATTTGAGTTTGCTATTTTATATTTTTTTAGTACTACCCTGTAAAAGTTGAGCAAAACAAGTAATAAGTGATAAATCGTACATAAAACAGCCAAATATGTCATTTATTTAATGAAATTCGGAGTCGTTTGCAAAATACCGTGAAAATTTTGAGTTTGCTATTTTATATTTTTTTAGTACTACCCTGTAAAAGTTGAGCAAAACAAGTAATAAGTGATAAATCGTACATACAACAGCCAAATATGTCATTTATTTAACGAAATTCGGAGTAGTTTGCAAAATACCGTGAAAATTTTGAGTTTGCTATTTTATATTTTTTTAGTACTACCCTGCAAAAGTTGAGCAAAACAAGTAATAAGTGATATATCGTACATAAAACAGCCAAATATGTCATTTATTTAACGAAATTCGGAGTCGTTTGCAAAATACCGTGAAAATTTTGAGTTTGCTATTTTATATTTTTTTAGTACTACCCTGTAAAAGTTGAGCAAAACAAGTAATAAGTGATATATCGTACATACAACAGCCAAATATGTCATTTATTTAACGAAATTCGGAGTAGTTTGCAAAATACCGCGAAAATTATGAGTTTGGTATTTTATATTTTTTGAGTACTACCCTGTAAAAGTTAGGCAAAATAAGTAATAAGTGATAAATCGTACATAAAACAGCCAAATATGTCATTTATTTAACGAAATTCGGAGTAGTTTGCAAAATACCGTGAAAATATTGAGTTTGCTATTTTATATTTTTTTAGTACTACCCTGCAAAAGTTGAGCAAAACAAGTAATAAGTGATATATCGTACATAAAACAGCCAAATATGTCATTTATTTAACGAAATTCGGAGTCGTTTGCAAAATACCGTGAAAATTTTGAGTTTGCTATTTTATATTTTTTTAGTACTACCCTGTAAAAGTTGAGCAAAACAAGTAATAAGTGATATATCGTACATACAACAGCCAAATATGTCATTTATTTAACGAAATTCGGAGTCGTTTGCAAAATACCGCGAAAAATTTGAGTTTGCTATTTTATATTTTTTTAGTACTACCCTGTAAAAGTTGAGCAAAACAAGTAATAAGTGATAAATCGTACATAAAACAGCCAAATATGTCATTTATTTAACGAAATTCTGAGTCGTTTGCAAAATACCGCGAAAATTTTGAGTTTGCTATTTTTTTATTTTTTGAGTACTACCCTGTAAAAGTTGAGCAAAACAAGTAATAAGTGATAAATCGTACATAAAACAGCCAAATATGTCATTTATTTAACGAAATTCGGAGTCGTTTGCAAAATACCGCGAAAATTTTGAGTTTGCTATTTTATATTTTTTTAGTACTACCCTGTAAAAGTTGAGCAAAACAAGTAATAAGTGATAAATCGTACATAAAACAGCCAAATATGTCATTTATTTAATGAAATTCGGAGTCGTTTGCAAAATACCGCGAAACTTATGAGTTTGGTATTTTATATTTTTTGAGTACTACCCTGTAAAAGTTAGGCAAAACAAGTAATAAGTGATAAATCGTACATAAAACAGCCAAATATGTCATTTATTTAACGAAATTCGGAGTAGTTTGCAAAATACCGCGAAAATTATGAGTTTGGTATTTTATATTTTTTGAGTACTACCCTGTAAAAGTTAGGCAAAACAAGTAATAAGTGATAAATCGTACATAAAACAGCCAAATATGTCATTTATTTAACGAAATTCGGAGTAGTTTGCAAAATACCGTGAAAATTTTGAGTTTGCTATTTTATATTTTTTTAGTACTACCCTGCAAAAGTTGAGCAAAACAAGTAATAAGTGATATATCGTACATAAAACAGCCAAATATGTCATTTATTTAACGAAATTCGGAGTCGTTTGCAAAATACCGTGAAAATTTTGAGTTTGCTATTTTATATTTTTTTAGTACTACCCTGTAAAAGTTGAGCAAAACAAGTAATAAGTGATATATCGTACATACAACAGCCAAATATGTCATTTATTTAACGAAATTCGGAGTCGTTTGCAAAATACCGCGAAAATTTTGAGTTTTTATTATTTTTTGAGAACTATTCTGTAAAAGTTGAGCAAAACAAGAAATAAGTGATAAATCGTACATAAAACAGCCAAATATGTCATTTATTTAATGAAATTCGGAGTCGTTTGCAAAATACCGCGAAAATTTTGAGTTTTTATTATTTTTTGAGAACTATTCTGTAAAAGTTGAGCAAAACAAGAAATAAGTGATAAATCGTACATAAAACAGCCAAATATGTCATTTATTTAACGAAATTCGGAGTAGTTTGCAAAATACCGCGAAAATTTTGAGTTTGCTATTTTTCTTATTTTTTGAGTACTACCCTGTAAAAGTTGAGCAAAACAAGTAATAAGTGATAAATCGTACATAAAACAGCCAAATATGTCATTTATTTAACGAAATTCGGAGTAGTTTGCAAAATACCGTGAAAATTTTGAGTTTGCTATTTTATATTTTTTTAGTACTACCCTGCAAAAGTTGAGCAAAACAAGTAATAAGTGATATATCGTACATAAAACAGCCAAATATGTCATTTATTTAACGAAATTCGGAGTCGTTTGCAAAATACCGCGAAAATTTTGAGTTTGCTATTTTATATTTTTTTAGTACTACCCTGTAAAAGTTGAGCAAAACAAGTAATAAGTGATAAATCGTACATAAAACAGCCAAATATGTCATTTATTTAACGAAATTCGGAGTCGTTTGCAAAATACCGTGAAAATTTTGAGTTTGCTATTGTATATTTTTTTAGTACTACCCTGTAAAAGTTGAGCAAAACAAGAAATAAGTGATAAATCGTACATAAAACAGCCAAATATGTCATTTATTTAATGAAATTCGGAGTCGTTTGCAAAATACCGCGAAAATTTTGAGTTTTTATTATTTTTTGAGAACTATTCTGTAAAAGTTGAGCAAAACAAGAAATAAGTGATAAATCGTACATAAAACAGCCAAATATGTCATTTATTTAACGAAATTCGGAGTCGTTTGCAAAATACCGTGAAAATTTTGAGTTTGCTTTTTTATATTTTTTTAGTACTACCCTGTAAAAGTTGAGCAAAAGAAGTAATAAGTGATAAATCGTACATAAAACAGCCAAATATGTCATTTATTTAACGAAATTCTGAGTCGTTTGCAAAATACCGCGAAAATTTTGAGTTTGCTATTTTTCTTATTTTTTGAGTACTACCCTGTAAAAGTTGAGCAAAACAAGTAATAAGTGATAAATCGTACATAAAACAGCCAAATATGTCATTTATTTAACGAAATTCGGAGTCGTTTGCAAAATACCGTGAAAATTTTGAGTTTGCTATTTTATATATTTTTAGTACTACCCTGTAAAAGTTGAGCAAAACAAGTAATAAGTGATAAATCGTACATAAAACAGCCAAATATGTCATTTATTTAACGAAATTCGGAGTCGTTTGCAAAATACCGTGAAAATTTTGAGTTTGCTATTTTATATTTTTTGAGTACTACCCTGTAAAAGTTAAGCAAAACAAGAAATAAGTGATAAATCGTACATAAAACAGCCAAATATGTCATTTATTTAACGAAATTCGGAGTCGTTTGCAAAATACCGTGAAAATTTTGAGTTTGCTATTTTATATTTTTTTAGTACTACCCTGTAAAAGTTGAGCAAAACAAGTAATAAGTGATAAATCGTACATAAAACAGCCAAATATGTCATTTATTTAATGAAATTCGGAGTCGTTTGCAAAATACCTCGAAAATTTTGAGTTTTTATTATTTTTTGAGAACTATTCTGTAACAGTTGAGCAAAACAAGAAATAAGTGATAAATCGTACATAAAACAGCCAAATATGTCATTTATTTAACGAAATTCGGAGTAGTTTGCAAAATACCGCGAAAATTATGAGTTTGGTATTTTATATTTTTTGAGTACTACCCTGTAAAAGTTAGGCAAAACAAGTAATAAGTGATAAATCGTACATAAAACAGCCAAATATGTCATTTATTTAACGAAATTCGGAGTAGTTTGCAAAATACCGTGAAAATTTTGAGTTTGCTATTTTATATTTTTTTAGTACTACCCTGCAAAAGTTGAGCAAAACAAGTAATAAGTGATATATCGTACATAAAACAGCCAAATATGTCATTTATTTAACGAAATTCGGAGTCGTTTGCAAAATACCGTGAAAATTTTGAGTTTGCTATTTTATATTTTTTTAGTACTACCCTGTAAAAGTTGAGCAAAACAAGTAATAAGTGATATATCGTACATACAACAGCCAAATATATCATTTATTTAACGAAATTCGGAGTCGTTTGCAAAATACCGCGAAAAATTTGAGTTTGCTATTTTATATTTTTTTAGTACTACCCTGTAAAAGTTGAGCAAAACAAGTAATAAGTGATAAATCGTACATAAAACAGCCAAATATGTCATTTATTTAACGAAATTCTGAGTCGTTTGCAAAATACCGCGAAAATTTTGAGTTTGCTATTTTTCTTATTTTTTGAGTACTACCCTGTAAAAGTTGAGCAAAACAAGTAATAAGTGATAAATCGTACATAAAACAGTCAAATATGTCATTTATTTAACGAAATTCGGAGTCGTTTGCAAAATACCGCGAAAATTTTGAGTTTGCTATTTTATATTTTTTTAGTACTACCCTGTAAAAGTTGAGCAAAACAAGTAATAAGTGATAAATCGTACATAAAACAGCCAAATATGTCATTTATTTAATGAAATTCGGAGTCGTTTGCAAAATACCGCGAAAATTTTGAGTTTGCTATTTTATATTTTTTTAGTACTACCCTGTAAAAGTTGAGCAAAACAAGTAATAAGTGATAAATCGTACATAAAACAGCCAAATATGTCATTTATTTAACGAAATTCGGAGTCGTTTGCAAAATACCGTGAAAATTTTGAGTTTGCTATTGTATATTTTTTTAGTACTACCCTGTAAAAGTTGAGCAAAACAAGAAATAAGTGATAAATCGTACATAAAACAGCCAAATATGTCATTTATTTAATGAAATTCGGAGTCGTTTGCAAAATACCGCGAAAATTTTGAGTTTTTATTATTTTTTGAGAACTATTCTGTAAAAGTTGAGCAAAACAAGAAATAAGTGATAAATCGTACATAAAACAGCCAAATATGTCATTTATTTAACGAAATTCGGAGTAGTTTGCAAAATACCGCGAAAATTTTGAGTTTGCTATTTTTCTTATTTTTTGAGTACTACCCTGTAAAAGTTGAGCAAAACAAGTAATAAGTGATAAATCGTACATAAAACAGCCAAATATGTCATTTATTTAACGAAATTCGGAGTAGTTTGCAAAATACCGTGAAAATTTTGAGTTTGCTATTTTATATTTTTTTAGTACTACCCTGCAAAAGTTGAGCAAAACAAGTAATAAGTGATATATCGTACATAAAACAGCCAAATATGTCATTTATTTAACGAAATTCGGAGTCGTTTGCAAAATACCGTGAAAATTTTGAGTTTGCTATTTTATATTTTTTTAGTACTACCCTGTAAAAGTTGAGCAAAACAAGTAATAAGTGATAAATCGTACATAAAACAGCCAAATATGTCATTTATTTAACGAAATTCTGAGTCGTTTGCAAAATACCGCGAAAATTTTGAGTTTGCTATTTTTCTTATTTTTTGAGTACTACCCTGTAAAAGTTGAGCAAAACAAGTAATAAGTGATAAATCGTACATAAAACAGCCAAATATGTCATTTATTTAATGAAATTCGGAGTCGTTTGCAAAATACCGTGAAAATTTTGAGTTTGCTATTTTATATTTTTTTAGTACTACCCTGTAAAAGTTGAGCAAAACAAGTAATAAGTGATAAATCGTACATAAAACAGCCAAATATGTCATTTATTTAACGAAATTCGGAGTCGTTTGCAAAATACCGTGAAAATTTTGAGTTTGCTATTTTATATTTTTTGAGTACTACCCTGTAAAAGTTAAGCAAAACAAGAAATAAGTGATAAATCGTACATAAAACAGCCAAATATGTCATTTATTTAACGAAATTCGGAGTCGTTTGCAAAATACCGTGAAAATTTTGAGTTTGCTATTTTATATTTTTTTAGTACTACCCTGTAAAAGTTGAGCAAAACAAGTAATAAGTGATAAATCGTACATAAAACAGCCAAATATGTCATTTATTTAATGAAATTCGGAGTCGTATGCAAAATACCTCGAAAATTTTGAGTTTTTATTATTTTTTGAGAACTATTCTGTAACAGTTGAGCAAAACAAGTAATAAGTGATAAATCGTACATAAAACAGCCAAATATGTCATTTATTTAACGAAATTCGGAGTCGTTTGCAAAATACCGCGAAAATTTTGAGTTTGCTATTTTATATTTTTTTAGTACTACCCTGTAAAAGTTGAGCAAAACAAGTAATAAGTGATAAATCGTACATAAAACAGTCAAATATGTCATTTATTTAACGAAATTCGGAGTCGTTTGCAAAATACCGCGAAAATTTTGAGTTTGCTATTTTATATTTTTTTAGTACTACCCTGTAAAAGTTGAGCAAAACAAGTAATAAGTGATAAATCGTACATAAAACAGCCAAATATGTCATTTATTTAACGAAATTCGGAGTCGTTTGCAAAATACCGTGAAAATTTTGAGTTTGCTATTGTATATTTTTTTAGTACTACCCTGTAAAAGTTGAGCAAAACAAGAAATAAGTGATAAATCGTACATAAAACAGCCAAATATGTCATTTATTTAACGAAATTCGGAGTCGTTTGCAAAATACCGTGAAAATTTTGAGTTTGCTATTTTATATTTTTTTAGTACTACCCTGTAAAAGTTGAGCAAAACAATTAATAAGTGATAAATCGTACATAAAACAGCCAAATATGTCATTTATTTAATGAAATTCGGAGTCGTTTGCAAAATACCGCGAAAATTTTGAGTTTTTATTATTTTTTGAGAACTATTCTGTAAAAGTTGAGCAAAACAAGTAATAAGTGATAAATCGTACATAAAACAGCCAAATATGTCATTTATTTAATGAAATTCGGAGTCGTTTGCAAAATACCGCGAAAATTTTGAGTTTTTATTATTTTTTGAGAACTATTCTGTAAAAGTTGAGCAAAACAACAAATAAGTGATAAATCGTACATAAAACAGCCAAATATGTCATTTATTTAACGAAATTCGGAGTCGTTTGCAAAATACCGTGAAAATTTTGAGTTTGCTATTTTATATTTTTTTAGTACTACCCTGTAAAAGTTGAGCAAAACAAGTAATAAGTGATAAATCGTACATAAAACAGCCAAATATGTCATTTATTTAACGAAATTCGGAGTCGTTTGCAAAATACCGTGAAAATTTGAGTTTGCTATTGTATATTTTTTTAGTACTACCCTGTAAAAGTTGAGCAAAACAAGAAATAAGTGATAAATCGTACATAAAACAGCCAAATATGTCATTTATTTAATGAAATTCGGAGTCGTTTGCAAAATACCGCGAAAATTTGAGTTTTTATTATTTTTTGAGAACTATTCTGTAAAAGTTGAGCAAAACAAGAAATAAGTGATAAATCGTACATAAAACAGCCAAATATGTCATTTATTTAACGAAATTCGGAGTCGTTTGCAAAATACCGTGAAAATTTTTGAGTTTGCTTTTTTATAGTTTTTTAGTACTACCCTGTAAAAGTTGAGCAAAACAAGAAATAAGTGATAAATCGTACATAAAACAGCCAAATATGTCATTTATTTAATGAAATTCGGAGTCGTTTGCAAAATACCGCGAAAATTTTGAGTTTTTATTATTTTTTGAGAACTATTCTGTAAAAGTTGAGCAAAACAAGAAATAAGTGATAAATCGTACATAAAACAGCCAAATATGTCATTTATTTAACGAAATCGAGTAGTTTGCAAAATACCGCGAAAATTTTGAGTTTGCTATTTTTCTTATTTTTTGAGTACTACCCTGTAAAAGTTGAGCAAAACAAGTAATAAGTGATAAATCGTACATAAAACAGCCAAATATGTCATTTATTTAACGAAATTCGGAGTAGTTTGCAAAATACCGTGAAAATTTTAAGTTTGCTATTTTATATTTTTTTAGTACTACCCTGCAAAAGTTGAGCAAAACAAGTAATAAGTGATATATCGTACATAAAACAGCCAAATATGTCATTTATTTAACGAAATTCGGAGTCGTTTGCAAAATACCGTGAAAAATTTGAGTTTGCTATTTTATATTTTTTTAGTACTACCCTGTAAAAGTTGAGCAAAACAAGTAATAAGTGATATATCGTACATACAACAGCCAAATATGTCATTTATTTAACGAAATTCGGAGTCGTTTGCAAAATACCGCGAAAAATTTGAGTTTGCTATTTTATATTTTTTTAGTACTACCCTGTAAAAGTTGAGCAAAACAAGTAATAAGTGATAAATCGTACATAAAACAGCCAAATATGTCATTTATTTAACGAAATTCTGAGTCGTTTGCAAAATACCGCGAAAATTTTGAGTTTGCTATTTTTCTTATTTTTTGAGTAAACTACCCTGTAAAAGTTGAGCAAAACAAGTAATAAGTGATAAATCGAACATAAAACAGCCAAATATGTCATTTATTTAACGAAATTCGGAGTCCGTTTGCAAAATACCGCGAAAATTTTGGGTTTGCTATTTATATTTTTTTAGTACTACCCTGTAAAAGTTGAGCAAAACAAGTAATAAGTGATATATCGTACCATACAACAGCCAAATATGTCATTTATTTAACGAAATTCGGAGTCGTTGCAAAATACCGCGAAAATTTTGAGTTTTTTATTATTTTTTGAGAACTATTCTGTAAAAGTTGAGCAAAACAAAACAAATAAGTGATAAATCGTACATAAAACAGCCAAATATGTCATTTATTTAACGAAATTCGGAGTCGTTTGCAAAATACCGTGAAAATTTTGAGTTTGCTATTTTATATTTTTTTAGTACTACCCTGTAAAAGTTGAGCAAAACAAGTAATAAGTGATAAATCGTACATAAAACAGCCAAATATGTCATTTATTTAACGAAATTCGGAGTCGTTTGCAAAATACCGTGAAAATTTTGAGTTTGCTATTGTATATTTTTTTAGTACTACCCTGTAAAAGTTGAGCAAAACAAGAAATAAGTGATAAATCGTACATAAAACAGCCAAATATGTCATTTATTTAATGAAATTCGGAGTCGTTTGCAAAATACCGCGAAAATTTTGAGTTTTTATTATTTTTTGAGAACTATTCTGTAAAAGTTGAGCAAAACAAGAAATAAGTGATAAATCGTACATAAAACAGCCAAATATGTCATTTATTTAACGAAATTCGGAGTCGTTTGCAAAATACCGTGAAAATTTTGAGTTTGCTTTTTTATATTTTTTTAGTACTACCCTGTAAAAGTTGAGCAAAACAAGAAATAAGTGATAAATCGTACATAAAACAGCCAAATATGTCATTTATTTAATGAAATTCGGAGTCGTTTGCAAAATACCGCGAAAATTTTGAGTTTTTATTATTTTTTGAGAACTATTCTGTAAAAGTTGAGCAAAACAAGAAATAAGTGATAAATCGTACATAAAACAGCCAAATATGTCATTTATTTAACGAAATTCGGAGTAGTTTGCAAAATACCGCGAAAATTTTGAGTTTGCTATTTTTCTTATTTTTTGAGTACTACCCTGTAAAAGTTGAGCAAAACAAGTAATAAGTGATAAATCGTACATAAAACAGCCAAATATGTCATTTATTTAACGAAATTCGGAGTAGTTTGCAAAATACCGTGAAAATTTTGAGTTTGCTATTTTATATTTTTTTAGTACTACCCTGCAAAAGTTGAGCAAAACAAGTAATAAGTGATATATCGTACATAAAACAGCCAAATATGTCATTTATTTAACGAAATTCGGAGTCGTTTGCAAAATACCGTGAAAATTTTGAGTTTGCTATTTTATATTTTTTTAGTACTACCCTGTAAAAGTTGAGCAAAACAAGTAATAAGTGATATATCGTACATACAACAGCCAAATATGTCATTTATTTAACGAAATTCGGAGTCGTTTGCAAAATACCGCGAAAAATTTGAGTTTGCTATTTTATATTTTTTTAGTACTACCCTGTAAAAGTTGAGCAAAACAAGTAATAAGTGATAAATCGTACATAAAACAGCCAAATATGTCATTTATTTAACGAAATTCTGAGTCGTTTGCAAAATACCGCGAAAATTTTGAGTTTGCTATTTTTCTTATTTTTTGAGTACTACCCTGTAAAAGTTGAGCAAAACAAGTAATAAGTGATAAATCGAACATAAAACAGCCAAATATGTCATTTATTTAACGAAATTCGGAGTCGTTTGCAAAATACCGCGAAAATTTTGAGTTTGCTATTTTATATTTTTTTAGTACTACCCTGTAAAAGTTGAGCAAAACAAGTAATAAGTGATATATCGTACATACAACAGCCAAATATGTCATTTATTTAACGAAATTCGGAGTCGTTTGCAAAATACCGCGAAAATTTTGAGTTTGCTATTTTTCTTATTTTTTGAGTACTACCCTGTAAAAGTTGAGCAAAACAAGTAATAAGTGATAAATCGTACATAAAACAGCCAAATATGGCATTTATTTAATGAAATTCGGAGTCGTTTGCAAAATACCGTGAAAATTTTGAGTTTGCTATTTTATATTTTTTTAGTACTACCCTGTAAAAGTTGAGCAAAACAAGTAATAAGTGATAAATCGTACATACAACAGCCAAATATGTCATTTATTTAACGAAATTCGGAGTCGTTTGCAAAATACCGCAAAAAATTTGAGTTTGCTATTTTATATTTTTTTAGTACTACCCTGTAAAAGTTGAGCAAAACAAGTAATAAGTGATAAATCGTACATAAAACAGCCAAATATGTCATTTATTTAACGAAATTCTGAGTCGTTTGCAAAATACCGCGAAAATTTTGAGTTTGCTATTTTTCTTATTTTTTGAGTACTACCCTGTAAAAGTTGAGCAAAACAAGTAATAAGTGATAAATCGTACATAAAACAGCCAAATATGTCATTTATTTAATGAAATTCGGAGTCGTTTGCAAAATACCGTGAAAATTTTGAGTTTGCTATTTTATATTTTTTTAGTACTACCCTGTAAAAGTTGAGCAAAACAAATAATAAGTGATATATCGTACATACAACAGCCAAATATGTCATTTATTTAACGAAATTCGGAGTCGTTTGCAAAATACCGCGAAAAATTTGAGTTTGCTATTTTATATTTTTTTAGTACTACCCTGTAAAAGTTGAGCAAAACAAGTAATAAGTGATATATCGTACATACAACAGCCAAATATGTCATTTATTTAACGAAATTCGGAGTCGTTTGCAAAATACCGTGAAAATTTTGAGTTTGCTATTTTATATTTTTTGAGTACTACCCTGTAAAAGTTAAGCAAAACAAGAAATAAGTGATAAATCGTACATAAAACAGCCAAATATGTCATTTATTTAACGAAATTCGGAGTCGTTTGCAAAATACCGTGAAAATTTTGAGTTTGCTATTTTATATTTTTTTAGTACTACCCTGTAAAAGTTGAGCAAAACAAGTAATAAGTGATAAACCGTACATAAAACAGCCAAATATGTCATTTATTTAATGAAATTCGGAGTCGTTTGCAAAATACCTCGAAAATTTTGAGTTTTTATTATTTTTTGAGAACTATACTGTAACAGTTGAGCAAAACAAGAAATAAGTGATAAATCGTACATAAAACAGCCAAATATGTCATTTATTTAACGAAATTCGGAGTAGTTTGCAAAATACCGCGAAAATTATGAGTTTGGTATTTTATATTTTTTGAGTACTACCCTGTAAAAGTTAGGCAAAACAAGTAATAAGTGATAAATCGTACATAAAACAGCCAAATATGTCATTTATTTAACGAAATTCGGAGTAGTTTGCAAAATACCGTGAAAATTTTGAGTTTGCTATTTTATATTTTTTTAGTACTACCCTGTAAAAGTTGAGCAAAACAAGTAATAAGTGATAAATCGTACATAAAACAGCCAAATATGTCATTTATTTAACGAAATTCGGAGTCGTTTGCAAAATACCGCGAAAATTTTGAGTTTGCTATTTTATATTTTTTTAGTACTACCCTGTAAAAGTTGAGCAAAACAAGTAATAAGTGATAAATCGTACATAAAACAGTCAAATATGTCATTTATTTAACGAAATTCGGAGTCGTTTGCAAAATACCGCGAAAATTTTGAGTTTGCTATTTTATATTTTTTTAGTACTACCCTGTAAAAGTTGAGCAAAACAAGTAATAAGTGATAAATCGTACATAAAACAGCCAAATATGTCATTTATTTAACGAAATTCGGAGTCGTTTGCAAAATACCGTGAAAATTTTGAGTTTGCTATTGTATATTTTTTTAGTACTACCCTGTAAAAGTTGAGCAAAACAAGTAATAAGTGATAAATCGTACATAAAACAGCCAAATATGTCATTTATTTAATGAAATTCGGAGTCGTTTGCAAAATACCTCGAAAATTTTGAGTTTTTATTATTTTTTGAGAACTATTCTGTAACAGTTGAGCAAAACAAGAAATAAGTGATAAATCGTACATAAAACAGCCAAATATGTCATTTATTTAACGGAATTCAGAGTAGTTTGCAAAATACCGCGAAAATTTTGAGTTTTTATTATTTTTTGAGAACTATTCTGTAACAGTTAAACAAAACAAGTAATAAGTGATAAATCGTACATAAAACAGCCAAATATGTCATTTATTTAACGGAATTCAGAGTAGTTTGCAAAATACCGTGAAAATTTTGAGTTTGCTATTTTATATTTTTTTAGTACTACCCTGTAAAAGTTGAGCAAAACAAGAAATAAGTGATAAATCGTACATAAAACAGCCAAATATGTCATTTATTTAACGGAATTCAGAGTAGTTTGCAAAATACCGCGAAAATTTTGAGTTTGCTATTTTATATTTTTTTAGTACTACCCTGTAAAAGTTGAGCAAAACAAGTAATAAGTGATAAATCGTACATAAAACAGCCAAATATGTCATTTATTTAACGAAATTCGAAGTCGTTTGCAAAATACCGCGAAAATTTTGAGTTTGATATTTTATATTTTTTTAGTACTACCCTGTAAAAGTTGAGCAAAACAAGTAATAAGTGATAAATCGTACATAAAACAGTCAAATATGTCATTTATTTAACGAAATTCGGAGTCGTTTGCAAAATACCGCGAAAATTTTGAGTTTGCTATTTTATATTTTTTTAGTACTACCCTGTAAAAGTTGAGCAAAACAAGTAATAAGTGATAAATCGTACATAAAACAGCCAAATATGTCATTTATTTAACGAAATTCGGAGTCGTTTGCAAAATACCGTGAAAATTTTGAGTTTGCTATTGTATATTTTTTTAGTACTACCCTGTAAAAGTTGAGCAAAACAAGAAATAAGTGATAAATCGTACATAAAACAGCCAAATATGTTATTTATTTAATGAAATTCGGAGTCGTTTGCAAAATACCGCAAAAATTTTGAGTTTTTATTATTTTTTGAGAACTATTCTGTAAAAGTTGAGCAAAACAAGAAATAAGTGATAAATCGTACATAAAACAGCCAAATATGTCATTTATTTAACGAAATTCGGAGTCGTTTGCAAAATACCGTGAAAATTTTGAGTTTGCTATTTTATATTTATTTAGTACTACCCTGTAAAAGTTGAGCAAAACAAGTAATAAGTGATAAATCGTACATAAAACAGCCAAATATGTCATTTATTTAATGAAATTCGGAGTCGTTTGCAAAATACCGCGAAAATTTTGAGTTTTTATTATTTTTTGAGAACTATTCTGTAAAAGTTGAGCAAAACAAGAAATAAGTGATAAATCGTACATAAAACAGCCAAATATGTCATTTATTTAACGAAATTCTGAGTCGTTTGCAAAATACCGCGAAAATTTTGAGTTTGCTATTTTTCTTATTTTTTTAGTACTACCCTGTAAAAGTTGAGCAAAACAAGTAATAAGTTATAAATCGTACATAAAACAGCCAAATATGTCATTTATTTAATGAAATTCGGAGTCGTTTGCAAAATACCGTGAAAATTTTGAGTTTGCTATTTTATATTTTTTTAGTACTACCCTGTAAAAGTTGAGCAAAACAAGTAATAAGTGATAAATCGTACATAAAACAGCCAAATATGTCATTTATTTAACGAAATTCGGAGTCGTTTGCAAAATACCGTGAAAATTTTGAGTTTGCTATTTTATATTTTTTGAGTACTACCCTGTAAAAGTTGAGCAAAACAAGTAATAAGTGATAAATCGTTCATAAAAAAGCCAAATATGTCATTTATTTAACGAAATTCGGAGTCGTTTGCAAAATACCGCGAAAATTTTGAGTTTGCTATTTTATATTTTTTTAGTACTACCCTGTAAAAGTTGAGCAAAACAAGTAATAAGTGATAAATCGTACATAAAACAGCCAAATATGTCATTTATTTAACGAAATTCGGAGTCGTTTGCAAAATACCGCGAAAATTTTGAGTTTGCTATTTTATATTTTTTTAGTACTACCCTGTAAAAGTTGAGCAAAACAAGTAATAAGTGATAAATCGTACATAAAACAGCCAAATATGTCATTTATTTAACGAAATTCGGAGTCGTTTGCAAAATACCGCGAAAATTTTGAGTTTGCTATTTTATATTTTTTTAGTACTACCCTGTAAAAGTTGAGCAAAACAAGTAATAAGTGATAAATCGTACATAAAACAGCCAAATATGTCATTTATTTAACGAAATTCGGAGTCGTTTGCAAAATACCGCGAAAATTTTGAGTTTGCTATTTTATATTTTTTTAGTACTACCCTCTAAAAGTTGAGCAAAACAAGTAATAAGTGATAAATCGTACATAAAACAGCCAAATATGTCATTTATTTAACGAAATTCGGAGTCGTTTGCAAAATACCGCGAAAATTTTGAGTTTGCTATTTTATATTTATTTAGTACTACCCTGTAAAAGTTGAGCAAAACAAGAAATAAGTGATAAATCGTACATAAAACAGCCAAATATGTCATTTATTTAACGAAATTCGGAGTCGTTTGCAAAATACCGTGAAAATTTTGAGTTTGCTATTTTATATTTTTTGAGTACTACCCTGTAAAAGTTGAGCAAAATAAGTAATAAGTGATAAATCGTACATAAAACTGCCAAATATGTCATTTATTTAACGAAATTCGGAGTCGTTTGCAAAATACCGCGAAAATTTTGAGTTTGCTATTTTATATTTATTTAGTACTACCCTGTAAAAGTTGAGCAAAACAAGAAATAAGTGATAAATCGTACATAAAACAGCCAAATATGTCATTTATTTAACGAAATTCGGAGTCGTTTGCAAAATACCGTGAAAATTTTGAGTTTGCTATTTTATATTTTTTGAGTACTACCCTGTAAAAGTTGAGCAAAACAAGTAATAAGTGATAAATCGTACATAAAACAGCCAAATATGTCATTTATTTAACGAAATTCGGAGTCGTTTGCAAAATACCGCGAAAATTTTGAGTTTGCTATTTTTCTTATTTTTTTAGTACTACCCTGTAAAAGTTGAGCAAAACAAGTAATAAGTGATAAATCGTACATAAAACAGCCAAATATGTCATTTATTTAATGAAATTCGGAGTCGTTTGCAAAATACCGCGAAAATTTTGAGTTTTTATTATTTTTTGAGAACTATTCTGTAAAAGTTGAGCAAAACAAGAAATAAGTGATAAATCGTACATAAAACAGCCAAATATGTCATTTATTTAACGAAATTCGGAGTCGTTTGCAAAATACCGCGAAAATTTTGAGTTTGCTATTTTTCTTATTTTTTAGTACTACCCTGTAAAAGTTGAGCAAAACAAGTTATAAGTGATAAATCGTAAATAAAACAGCCAAATATGTCATTTATTTAATGAAATTCGGAGTCGTTTGCAAAATACCGTGAAAATTTTGAGTTTACTATTTTATATTTTTTTAGTACTACCCTGTAAAAGTTGAGCAAAATAAGTTATAAGTGATAAATCGTACATAAAACAGCCAAATATGTCATTTATTTAACGAAATTCGGAGTCGTTTGCAAAATACCGCGAAAATTTTGAGTTTGCTATTTTATATTTTTTTAGTACTACCCTGTAAAAGTTGAGCAAAACAAGTAATAAGTGATAAATCGTACATAAAACAGCCAAATATGTCATTTATTTAACGAAATTCGGAGTCGTTTGCAAAATACCGTGAAAATTTTGAGTTTGCTATTTTATATTTTTTGAGTACTACCCTGTAAAAGTTGAGCAAAACAAGTAATAAGTGATAAATCGTTCATAAAAAAGCCAAATATGTCATTTATTTAACGAAATTCGGAGTCGTTTGCAAAATACCGCGAAAATTTTGAGTTTGCTATTTTATATTTTTTTAGTACTACCCTGTAAAAGTTGAGCAAAACAAGTAATAAGTGATAAATCGTACATAAAACAGCCAAATATGTCATTTATTTAACGAAATTCGGAGTCGTTTGCAAAATACCGCGAAAATTTTGAGTTTGCTATTTTATATTTTTTTAGTACTACCCTGTAAAAGTTGAGCAAAACAAGTAATAAGTGATAAATCGTACATAAAACAGCCAAATATGTCATTTATTTAACGAAATTCGGAGTCGTTTGCAAAATACCGCGAAAATTTTGAGTTTGCTATTTTATATTTTTTTAGTACTACCCTGTAAAAGTTGAGCAAAACAAGTAATAAGTGATAAATCGTACATAAAACAGCCAAATATGTCATTTATTTAACGAAATTCGGAGTCGTTTGCAAAATACCGCGAAAATTTTGAGTTTGCTATTTTATATTTTTTTAGTACTACCCTGTAAAAGTTGAGCAAAACAAGTAATAAGTGATAAATCGTACATAAAACAGCCAAATATGTCATTTATTTAACGAAATTCGGAGTCGTTTGCAAAATACCGCGAAAATTTTGAGTTTGCTATTTTATATTTATTTAGTACTACCCTGTAAAAGTTGAGCAAAACAAGAAATAAGTGATAAATCGTACATAAAACAGCCAAATATGTCATTTATTTAACGAAATTCGGAGTCGTTTGCAAAATACCGTGAAAATTTTGAGTTTGCTATTTTATATTTTTTGAGTACTACCCTGTAAAAGTTGAGCAAAATAAGTAATAAGTGATAAATCGTACATAAAACAGCCAAATATGTCATTTATTTAACGAAATTCGGAGTCGTTTGCAAAATACCGCGAAAATTTTGAGTTTGCTATTTTATATTTATTTAGTACTACCCTGTAAAAGTTGAGCAAAACAAGAAATAAGTGATAAATCGTACATAAAACAGCCAAATATGTCATTTATTTAACGAAATTCGGAGTCGTTTGCAAAATACCGTGAAAATTTTGAGTTTGCTATTTTATATTTTTTGAGTACTACCCTGTAAAAGTTGAGCAAAACAAGTAATAAGTGATAAATCGTACATAAAACAGCCAAATATGTCATTTATTTAACGAAATTCGGAGTCGTTTGCAAAATACCGCGAAAATTTTGAGTTTGCTATTTTTCTTATTTTTTTAGTACTACCCTGTAAAAGTTGAGCAAAACAAGTAATAAGTGATAAATCGTACATAAAACAGCCAAATATGTCATTTATTTAATGAAATTCGGAGTCGTTTGCAAAATACCGCGAAAATTTTGAGTTTTTATTATTTTTTGAGAACTATTCTGTAAAAGTTGAGCAAAACAAGAAATAAGTGATAAATCGTACATAAAACAGCCAAATATGTCATTTATTTAACGAAATTCGGAGTCGTTTGCAAAATACCGCGAAAATTTTGAGTTTGCTATTTTTCTTATTTTTTAGTACTACCCTGTAAAAGTTGAGCAAAACAAGTTATAAGTGATAAATCGTACATAAAACAGCCAAATATGTCATTTATTTAATGAAATTCGGAGTCGTTTGCAAAATACCGTGAAAATTTTGAGTTTACTATTTTATATTTTTTTAGTACTACCCTGTAAAAGTTGAGCAAAATAAGTTATAAGTGATAAATCGTACATAAAACAGCCAAATATGTCATTTATTTAACGAAATTCGGAGTCGTTTGCAAAATACCGCGAAAATTTTGAGTTTGCTATTTTATATTTTTTTAGTACTACCCTGTAAAAGTTGAGCAAAACAAGTAATAAGTGATAAATCGTACATAAAACAGCCAAATATGTCATTTATTTAACGAAATTCGGAGTCGTTTGCAAAATACCGTGAAAATTTGAGTTTGCTATTTTATATTTTTTGAGTACTACCCTGTAAAAGTTGAGCAAAACAAGTAATAAGTGATAAATCGTACATAAAACAGCCAAATATGTCATTTATTTAACGAAATTCGGAGTCGTTTGCAAAATACCGTGAAAATTTTGAGTTTGCTTTTTTATATTTTTTTAGTACTACCCTGTAAAAGTTGAGCAAAACAAGAAATAAGTGATAAATCGTACATAAAACAACCAAATATGTCATTTATTTAATGAAATTCGGAGTCGTTTGCAAAATACCGCGAAAATTTTGAGTTTTTATTATTTTTTGAGAACTATTCTGTAAAAGTTGAGCAAAACAAGAAATAAGTGATAAATCGTACATAAAACAGCCAAATATGTCATTTATTTAATGAAATTCGGAGTCGTTTGCAAAATACCGCGAAAATTTTGAGTTTTTATTATTTTTTGAGAACTATTCTGTAAAAGTTGAGCAAAACAAGAAATAAGTGATAAATCGTACATAAAACAGCCAAATATGTCATTTATTTAATGAAATTCGGAGTCGTTTGCAAAATACCGCGAAAATTTTGAGTTTTTATTATTTTTTGAGAACTATTCTGTAAAAGTTGAGAAAAACAAGAAATAAGTGATAAATCGTACATAAAACAGCCAAATATGTCATTTATTTAACAAAATTCGGAGTCGTTTGCAAAATACCGTGAAAATTTTGAGTTTTTATTATTTTTTGAGAACTATTCTGTAAAAGTTGAGCAAAACAAGTAATAAGTGATAAATCGTACATAAAACAGCCAAATATGTCATTTATTTAACGAAATTCGGAGTCGTTTGCAAAATACCGTGAAAATTTGAGTTTGCTATTTTATATTTTTTGAGTACTACCCTGTAAAAGTTGAGCAAAACAAGTAATAAGTGATAAATCGTACGTAAAACAGCCAAATATGTCATTTATTTAACGAAATTCGGAGTCGTTTGCAAAATACCGTGAAAATTTTGAGTTTGCTTTTTTATATTTTTTTAGTACTACCCTGTAAAAGTTGAGCAAAAGAAGAAATAAGTGATAAATCGTACATAAAACAACCAAACATTTATTTAACGAAATTCGGAGTCGTTTGCAAAATACCGCGAAAATTTTGAGTTTGCTATTTTATATTTTTTTAGTACTACCCTGTAAAAGTTGAGCAAAACAAGTAATAAGTGATAAATCGTACATAAAACAGCCAAATATGTCATTTATTTAATGAAATTCGGAGTCGTTTGCAAAATACCGCGAAAATTTTGAGTTTTTATTATTTTTTGAGAACTATTCTGTAAAAGTTGAGCAAAACAAGAAATAAGTGATAAATCGTACATAAAACAGCCAAATATGTCATTTATTTAATGAAATTCGGAGTCGTTTGCAAAATACCGCGAAAATTTTGAGTTTTTATTATTTTTTGAGAACTATTCTGTAAAAGTTGAGCAAAACAAGTAATAAGTGATAAATCGTACATAAAACAGCCAAATATGTCATTTATTTAACGAAATTCGGAGTCGTTTGCAAAATACCGTGAACATTTTGAGTTTGCTTTTTTATATTTTTTTAGTACTACCCTGTAAAAGTTGAGCAAAACAAGAAATAAGTGATAAATCGTACATAAAACAACCAAATATGTCATTTATTTAATGAAATTCGGAGTCGTTTGCAAAATACCGCAAAAATTTAGAGTTTTTATTATTTTTTGAGAACTATTCTGTAAAAGTTGAGCAAAACAAGTAATAAGTGATAAATCATACATAAAACAGCCAAATATGTCATTTATTTAACGAAATTCGGAGTCGTTTGCAAAATACCGTGAAAATTTTGAGTTTGCTATTTTATATTTTTTGAGTACTACCCTGTAAAAGTTGAGCAAAACAAGTAATAAGTGATAAATCGTACATAAAACAGCCAAATATGTCATTTATTTAATGAAATTCGGGGTCGTTTGCAAAATACCGCGAAAATTTTGAGTTTGCTATTTTATATTTTTTTAGTACTACCCTGTAAAAGTTGAGCAAAACAAGTAATAAGTGATAAATCGTTCATAAAAAAGCCAAATATGTCATTTATTTAACGAAATTCGGAGTCGTTTGCAAAATACCGCGAAAATTTTGAGTTTGCTATTTTATATTTTTTTAGTACTACCCTGTAAAAGTTGAGCAAAACAAGTAATAAGTGATAAATCGTACATACAACAGCCAAATATGTCATTTATTTAACGAAATTCGGAGTCGTTTGCAAAATACCGCGAAAAATTTGAGTTTGCTATTTTATATTTTTTTAGTACTACCCTGTAAAAGTTGAGCAAAACAAGTAATAAGTGATAAATCGTACATAAAACAGCCAAATATGTCATTTATTTAACGAAATTCTGAGTCGTTTGCAAAATACCGCGAAAATTTTGAGTTTGCTATTTTTCTTATTTTTTGAGTACTACCCTGTAAAAGTTGAGCAAAACAAGTAATAAGTGATAAATCGTACATAAAACAGCCAAATATGTCATTTATTTAATGAAATTCGGAGTCGTTTGCAAAATACCGTGAAAATTTTGAGTTTGCTATTTTATATTTTTTTAGTACTACCCTGTAAAAGTTGAGCAAAACAAATAATAAGTGATATATCGTACATACAACAGCCAAATATGTCATTTATTTAACGAAATTCGGAGTCGTTTGCAAAATACCGCGAAAAATTTGAGTTTGCTATTTTATATTTTTTTAGTACTACCCTGTAAAAGTTGAGCAAAACAAGTAATAAGTGATATATCGTACATACAACAGCCAAATATGTCATTTATTTAACGAAATTCGGAGTCGTTTGCAAAATACCGTGAAAATTTTGAGTTTGCTATTTTATATTTTTTGAGTACTACCCTGTAAAAGTTAAGCAAAACAAGAAATAAGTGATAAATCGTACATAAAACAGCCAAATATGTCATTTATTTAACGAAATTCGGAGTCGTTTGCAAAATACCGTGAAAATTTTGAGTTTGCTATTTTATATTTTTTTAGTACTACCCTGTAAAAGTTGAGCAAAACAAGTAATAAGTGATAAACCGTACATAAAACAGCCAAATATGTCATTTATTTAATGAAATTCGGAGTCGTTTGCAAAATACCTCGAAAATTTTGAGTTTTTATTATTTTTTGAGAACTATACTGTAACAGTTGAGCAAAACAAGAAATAAGTGATAAATCGTACATAAAACAGCCAAATATGTCATTTATTTAACGAAATTCGGAGTAGTTTGCAAAATACCGCGAAAATTATGAGTTTGGTATTTTATATTTTTTGAGTACTACCCTGTAAAAGTTAGGCAAAACAAGTAATAAGTGATAAATCGTACATAAAACAGCCAAATATGTCATTTATTTAACGAAATTCGGAGTAGTTTGCAAAATACCGTGAAAATTTTGAGTTTGCTATTTTATATTTTTTTAGTACTACCCTGTAAAAGTTGAGCAAAACAAGTAATAAGTGATAAATCGTACATAAAACAGCCAAATATGTCATTTATTTAACGAAATTCGGAGTCGTTTGCAAAATACCGCGAAAATTTTGAGTTTGCTATTTTATATTTTTTTAGTACTACCCTGTAAAAGTTGAGCAAAACAAGTAATAAGTGATAAATCGTACATAAAACAGTCAAATATGTCATTTATTTAACGAAATTCGGAGTCGTTTGCAAAATACCGCGAAAATTTTGAGTTTGCTATTTTATATTTTTTTAGTACTACCCTGTAAAAGTTGAGCAAAACAAGTAATAAGTGATAAATCGTACATAAAACAGCCAAATATGTCATTTATTTAACGAAATTCGGAGTCGTTTGCAAAATACCTCGAAAATTTTGAGTTTTTATTATTTTTTGAGAACTATTCTGTAACAGTTGAGCAAAACAAGAAATAAGTGATAAATCGTACATAAAACAGCCAAATATGTCATTTATTTAACGGAATTCAGAGTAGTTTGCAAAATACCGCGAAAATTTTGAGTTTTTATTATTTTTTGAGAACTATTCTGTAACAGTTAAACAAAACAAGTAATAAGTGATAAATCGTACATAAAACAGCCAAATATGTCATTTATTTAACGGAATTCAGAGTAGTTTGCAAAATACCGTGAAAATTTTGAGTTTGCTATTTTATATTTTTTTAGTACTACCCTGTAAAAGTTGAGCAAAACAAGAAATAAGTGATAAATCGTACATAAAACAGCCAAATATGTCATTTATTTAACGGAATTCAGAGTAGTTTGCAAAATACCGCGAAAATTTTGAGTTTGCTATTTTATATTTTTTTAGTACTACCCTGTAAAAGTTGAGCAAAACAAGTAATAAGTGATAAATCGTACATAAAACAGCCAAATATGTCATTTATTTAACGAAATTCGAAGTCGTTTGCAAAATACCGCGAAAATTTTGAGTTTGATATTTTATATTTTTTTAGTACTACCCTGTAAAAGTTGAGCAAAACAAGTAATAAGTGATAAATCGTACATAAAACAGTCAAATATGTCATTTATTTAACGAAATTCGGAGTCGTTTGCAAAATACCGCGAAAATTTTGAGTTTGCTATTTTATATTTTTTTAGTACTACCCTGTAAAAGTTGAGCAAAACAAGTAATAAGTGATAAATCGTACATAAAACAGCCAAATATGTCATTTATTTAACGAAATTCGGAGTCGTTTGCAAAATACCGTGAAAATTTTGAGTTTGCTATTGTATATTTTTTTAGTACTACCCTGTAAAAGTTGAGCAAAACAAGAAATAAGTGATAAATCGTACATAAAACAGCCAAATATGTTATTTATTTAATGAAATTCGGAGTCGTTTGCAAAATACCGCGAAAATTTTGAGTTTTTATTATTTTTTGAGAACTATTCTGTAAAAGTTGAGCAAAACAAGAAATAAGTGATAAATCGTACATAAAACAGCCAAATATGTCATTTATTTAACGAAATTCGGAGTCGTTTGCAAAATACCGTGAAAATTTTGAGTTTGCTATTTTATATTTTTTTAGTACTACCCTGTAAAAGTTGAGCAAAACAAGTAATAAGTGATAAATCGTACATAAAACAGCCAAATATGTCATTTATTTAATGAAATTCGGAGTCGTTTGCAAAATACCGCGAAAATTTTGAGTTTTTATTATTTTTTGAGAACTATTCTGTAAAAGTTGAGCAAAACAAGAAATAAGTGATAAATCGTACATAAAACAGCCAAATATGTCATTTATTTAACGAAATTCTGAGTCGTTTGCAAAATACCGCGAAAATTTTGAGTTTGCTATTTTTCTTATTTTTTTAGTACTACCCTGTAAAAGTTGAGCAAAACAAGTAATAAGTTATAAATCGTACATAAAACAGCCAAATATGTCATTTATTTAATGAAATTCGGAGTCGTTTGCAAAATACCGTGAAAATTTTGAGTTTGCTATTTTATATTTTTTTAGTACTACCCTGTAAAAGTTGAGCAAAACAAGTAATAAGTGATAAATCGTACATAAAACAGCCAAATATGTCATTTATTTAACGAAATTCGGAGTCGTTTGCAAAATACCGTGAAAATTTTGAGTTTGCTATTTTATATTTTTTGAGTACTACCCTGTAAAAGTTGAGCAAAACAAGTAATAAGTGATAAATCGTTCATAAAAAAGCCAAATATGTCATTTATTTAACGAAATTCGGAGTCGTTTGCAAAATACCGCGAAAATTTTGAGTTTGCTATTTTATATTTTTTTAGTACTACCCTGTAAAAGTTGAGCAAAACAAGTAATAAGTGATAAATCGTACATAAAACAGCCAAATATGTCATTTATTTAACGAAATTCGGAGTCGTTTGCAAAATACCGCGAAAATTTTGAGTTTGCTATTTTATATTTTTTTAGTACTACCCTGTAAAAGTTGAGCAAAACAAGTAATAAGTGATAAATCGTACATAAAACAGCCAAATATGTCATTTATTTAACGAAATTCGGAGTCGTTTGCAAAATACCGCGAAAATTTTGAGTTTGCTATTTTATATTTTTTTAGTACTACCCTGTAAAAGTTGAGCAAAACAAGTAATAAGTGATAAATCGTACATAAAACAGCCAAATATGTCATTTATTTAACGAAATTCGGAGTCGTTTGCAAAATACCGCGAAAATTTTGAGTTTGCTATTTTATATTTTTTTAGTACTACCCTGTAAAAGTTGAGCAAAACAAGTAATAAGTGATAAATCGTACATAAAACAGCCAAATATGTCATTTATTTAACGAAATTCGGAGTCGTTTGCAAAATACCGCGAAAATTTTGAGTTTGCTATTTTATATTTATTTAGTACTACCCTGTAAAAGTTGAGCAAAACAAGAAATAAGTGATAAATCGTACATAAAACAGCCAAATATGTCATTTATTTAACGAAATTCGGAGTCGTTTGCAAAATACCGTGAAAATTTTGAGTTTGCTATTTTATATTTTTTGAGTACTACCCTGTAAAAGTTGAGCAAAATAAGTAATAAGTGATAAATCGTACATAAAACAGCCAAATATGTCATTTATTTAACGAAATTCGGAGTCGTTTGCAAAATACCGCGAAAATTTTGAGTTTGCTATTTTATATTTATTTAGTACTACCCTGTAAAAGTTGAGCAAAACAAGAAATAAGTGATAAATCGTACATAAAACAGCCAAATATGTCATTTATTTAACGAAATTCGGAGTCGTTTGCAAAATACCGTGAAAATTTTGAGTTTGCTATTTTATATTTTTTGAGTACTACCCTGTAAAAGTTGAGCAAAACAAGTAATAAGTGATAAATCGTACATAAAACAGCCAAATATGTCATTTATTTAACGAAATTCGGAGTCGTTTGCAAAATACCGCGAAAATTTTGAGTTTGCTATTTTTTCTTTTTTTAGTACTACCCTGTAAAAGTTGAGCAAAACAAGTAATAAGTGATAAATCGTACATAAAACAGCCAAATATGTCATTTATTTAATGAAATTCGGAGTCGTTTGCAAAATACCGCGAAAATTTTGAGTTTTTATTATTTTTTGAGAACTATTCTGTAAAAGTTGAGCAAAACAAGAAATAAGTGATAAATCGTACATAAAACAGCCAAATATGTCATTTATTTAACGAAATTCGGAGTCGTTTGCAAAATACCGCGAAAATTTTGAGTTTGCTATTTTTCTTATTTTTTAGTACTACCCTGTAAAAGTTGAGCAAAACAAGTTATAAGTGATAAATCGTACATAAAACAGCCAAATATGTCATTTATTTAATGAAATTCGGAGTCGTTTGCAAAATACCGTGAAAATTTTGAGTTTACTATTTTATATTTTTTTAGTACTACCCTGTAAAAGTTGAGCAAAATAAGTTATAAGTGATAAATCGTACATAAAACAGCCAAATATGTCATTTATTTAACGAAATTCGGAGTCGTTTGCAAAATACCGCGAAAATTTTGAGTTTGCTATTTTATATTTTTTTAGTACTACCCTGTAAAAGTTGAGCAAAACAAGTAATAAGTGATAAATCGTACATAAAACAGCCAAATATGTCATTTATTTAACGAAATTCGGAGTCGTTTGCAAAATACCGTGAAAATTTGAGTTTGCTATTTTATATTTTTTGAGTACTACCCTGTAAAAGTTGAGCAAAACAAGTAATAAGTGATAAATCGTACATAAAACAGCCAAATATGTCATTTATTTAACGAAATTCGGAGTCGTTTGCAAAATACCGTGAAAATTTTGAGTTTGCTATTTTATATTTTTTTAGTACTACCCTGTAAAAGTTGAGCAAAACAAGAAATAAGTGATAAATCGTACATAAAACAACCAAATATGTCATTTATTTAATGAAATTCGGAGTCGTTTGCAAAATACCGCGAAAATTTTGAGTTTTTATTATTTTTGAGAACTATTCTGTAAAAGTTGAGCAAAACAAGAAATAAGTGATAAATCGTACATAAAACAGCCAAATATGTCATTTATTTAATGAAATTCGGAGTCGTTTGCAAAATACCGCGAAAATTTTGAGTTTTTATTATTTTTTGAGAACTATTCTGTAAAAGTTGAGCAAAACAAGAAATAAGTGATAAATCGTACATAAAACAGCCAAATATGTCATTTATTTAATGAAATTCGGAGTCGTTTGCAAAATACCGCGAAAATTTTGAGTTTTTATTATTTTTTGAGAACTATTCTGTAAAAGTTGAGAAAAACAAGAAATAAGTGATAAATCGTACATAAAACAGCCAAATATGTCATTTATTTAACGAAATTCGGAGTCGTTTGCAAAATACCGTGAAAATTTTGAGTTTTTATTATTTTTTGAGAACTATTCTGTAAAAGTTGAGCAAAACAAGTAATAAGTGATAAATCGTACATAAAACAGCCAAATATGTCATTTATTTAACGAAATTCGGAGTCGTTTGCAAAATACCGTGAAAATTTGAGTTTGCTATTTTATATTTTTTGAGTACTACCCTGTAAAAGTTGAGCAAAACAAGTAATAAGTGATAAATCGTACGTAAAACAGCCAAATATGTCATTTATTTAACGAAATTCGGAGTCGTTTGCAAAATACCGTGAAAATTTTGAGTTTGCTTTTTTATATTTTTTTAGTACTACCCTGTAAAAGTTGAGCAAAAGAAGAAATAAGTGATAAATCGTACATAAAACAACCAAATATGTCATTTATTTAATGAAATTCGGAGTCGTTTGCAAAATACCGCGAAAATTTTGAGTTTTTATTATTTTTTGAGAACTATTCTGTAAAAGTTGAGCAAAACAAGAAATAAGTGATAAATCGTACATAAAACAGCCAAATATGTCATTTATTTAATGAAATTCGGAGTCGTTTGCAAAATACCGCGAAAATTTTGAGTTTTTATTATTTTTTGAGAACTATTCTGTAAAAGTTGAGCAAAACAAGAAATAAGTGATAAATCGTACATAAAACAGCCAAATATGTCATTTATTTAATGAAATTCGGAGTCGTTTGCAAAATACCGCGAAAATTTTGAGTTTTTATTATTTTTTGAGAACTATTCTGTAAAAGTTGAGCAAAACAAGTAATAAGTGATAAATCGTACATAAAACAGCCAAATATGTCATTTATTTAACGAAATTCGGAGTCGTTTGCAAAATACCGTGAACATTTTGAGTTTGCTTTTTTATATTTTTTTAGTACTACCCTGTAAAAGTTGAGCAAAACAAGAAATAAGTGATAAATCGTACATAAAACAACCAAATATGTCATTTATTTAATGAAATTCGGAGTCGTTTGCAAAATACCGCAAAAATTTAGAGTTTTTATTATTTTTTGAGAACTATTCTGTAAAAGTTGAGCAAAACAAGTAATAAGTGATAAATCATACATAAAACAGCCAAATATGTCATTTATTTAACGAAATTCGGAGTCGTTTGCAAAATACCGTGAAAATTTTGAGTTTGCTATTTTATATTTTTTGAGTACTACCCTGTAAAAGTTGAGCAAAACAAGTAATAAGTGATAAATCGTACATAAAACAGCCAAATATGTCATTTATTTAATGAAATTCGGGGTCGTTTGCAAAATACCGCGAAAATTTTGAGTTTGCTATTTTATATTTTTTTAGTACTACCCTGTAAAAGTTGAGCAAAACAAGTAATAAGTGATAAATCGTACATAAAATAGCCAAATATGTCATTTATTTAACGAAATTCGGAGTCGTTTGCAAAATACCGTGAAAATTTTGAGTTTGCTTTTTTATATTTTTTTAGTACTACCCTGTAAAAGTTGAGCAAAACAAGAAATAAGTGATAAATCGTACATAAAACAACCAAATATGTCATTTATTTAATGAAATTCGGAGTCGTTTGCAAAATACCGCGAAAATTTTGAGTTTTTATTATTTTTTGAGAACTATTCTGTAAAAGTTGAGCAAAACAAGAAATAAGTGATAAATCGTACATAAAACAGCCAAATATGTCATTTATTTAACGAAATTCGGAGTCGTTTGCAAAATACCGTGAAAATTTTGAGTTTGCTATTTTATATTTTTTGAGTACTACCCTGTAAAAGTTGAGCAAAACAAGTAATAAGTGATAAATCGTACATAAAACAGCCAAATATGTCATTTATTTAATGAAATTCGGAGTCGTTTGCAAAATACCGCGAAAATTTTGAGTTTTTATTATTTTTTGAGAACTATTCTGTAAAAGTTGAGCAAAACAAGAAATAAGTGATAAATCGTACATAAAACAGCCAAATATGTCATTTATTTAACGAAATTCGGAGTCGTTTGCAAAATACCGTGAAAATTTTGAGTTTGCTATTTTATATTTTTTTAGTACTACCCTGTAAAAGTTGAGCAAAACAAGTAATAAGTGATAAATCGTACATAAAACAGCCAAATATGTCATTTATTTAATGAAATTCGGAGTCGTTTGCAAAATACCGCGCAAATTTTGAGTTTTTATTATTTTTTGAGAACTATTCTGTAAAAGTTGAGCAAAACAAGAAATAAGTGATAAATCGTACATAAAACAGCCAAATATGTCATTTATTTAATGAAATTCGGAGTCGTTTGCAAAATACCGCGAAAATTTTGAGTTTTTATTATTTTTTGAGAACTATTCTGTAAAAGTTGAGCAAAACAAGTAATAAGTGATAAATCGTACATAAAACAGCCAAATATGTCATTTATTTAACGAAATTCGGAGTCGTTTGCAAAATACCGTGAACATTTTGAGTTTGCTTTTTTATATTTTTTTAGTACTACCCTGTAAAAGTTGAGCAAAACAAGAAATAAGTGATAAATCGTACATAAAACAACCAAATATGTCATTTATTTAATGAAATTCGGAGTCGTTTGCAAAATACCGCAAAAATTTAGAGTTTTTATTATTTTTTGAGAACTATTCTGTAAAAGTTGAGCAAAACAAGTAATAAGTGATAAATCATACATAAAACAGCCAAATATGTCATTTATTTAACGAAATTCGGAGTCGTTTGCAAAATACCGTGAAAATTTTGAGTTTGCTATTTTATATTTTTTGAGTACTACCCTGTAAAAGTTGAGCAAAACAAGTAATAAGTGATAAATCGTACATAAAACAGCCAAATATGTCATTTATTTAATGAAATTCGGGGTCGTTTGCAAAATACCGCGAAAATTTTGAGTTTGCTATTTTATATTTTTTTAGTACTACCCTGTAAAAGTTGAGCAAAACAAGTAATAAGTGATAAATCGTACATAAAATAGCCAAATATGTCATTTATTTAACGAAATTCGGAGTCGTTTGCAAAATACCGTGAAAATTTTGAGTTTGCTTTTTTATATTTTTTTAGTACTACCCTGTAAAAGTTGAGCAAAACAAGAAATAAGTGATAAATCGTACATAAAACAACCAAATATGTCATTTATTTAATGAAATTCGGAGTCGTTTGCAAAATACCGCGAAAATTTTGAGTTTTTATTATTTTTTGAGAACTATTCTGTAAAAGTTGAGCAAAACAAGAAATAAGTGATAAATCGTACATAAAACAGCCAAATATGTCATTTATTTAACGAAATTCGGAGTCGTTTGCAAAATACCGTGAAAATTTTGAGTTTGCTATTTTATATTTTTTGAGTACTACCCTGTAAAAGTTGAGCAAAACAAGTAATAAGTGATAAATCGTACATAAAACAGCCAAATATGTCATTTATTTAATGAAATTCGGAGTCGTTTGCAAAATACCGCGAAAATTTTGAGTTTTTATTATTTTTTGAGAACTATTCTGTAAAAGTTGAGCAAAACAAGAAATAAGTGATAAATCGTACATAAAACAGCCAAATATGTCATTTATTTAACGAAATTCGGAGTCGTTTGCAAAATACCGTGAAAATTTTGAGTTTGCTATTTTATATGTTTTTAGTACTACCCTGTAAAAGTTGAGCAAAACAAGTAATAAGTGATAAATCGTACATAAAACAGCCAAATATGTCATTTATTTAATGAAATTCGGAGTCGTTTGCAAAATACCGCGCAAATTTTGAGTTTTTATTATTTTTTGAGAACTATTCTGTAAAAGTTGAGCAAAACAAGAAATAAGTGATAAATCGTACATAAAACAGCCAAATATGTCATTTATTTAATGAAATTCGGAGTCGTTTGCAAAATACCGCGAAAATTTTGAGTTTTTATTATTTTTTGAGAACTATTCTGTAAAAGTTGAGCAAAACAAGTAATAAGTGATAAATCGTACATAAAACAGCCAAATATGTCATTTATTTAACGAAATTCGGAGTCGTTTGCAAAATACCGTGAACATTTTGAGTTTGCTTTTTTATATTTTTTTAGTACTACCCTGTAAAAGTTGAGCAAAACAAGAAATAAGTGATAAATCGTACATAAAACAACCAAATATGTCATTTATTTAATGAAATTCGGAGTCGTTTGCAAAATACCGCAAAAATTTAGAGTTTTTATTATTTTTTGAGAACTATTCTGTAAAAGTTGAGCAAAACAAGTAATAAGTGATAAATCATACATAAAACAGCCAAATATGTCATTTATTTAACGAAATTCGGAGTCGTTTGCAAAATACCGTGAAAATTTTGAGTTTGCTATTTTATATTTTTTGAGTACTACCCTGTAAAAGTTGAGCAAAACAAGTAATAAGTGATAAATCGTACATAAAACAGCCAAATATGTCATTTATTTAATGAAATTCGGGGTCGTTTGCAAAATACCGCGAAAATTTTGAGTTTGCTATTTTATATTTTTTTAGTACTACCCTGTAAAAGTTGAGCAAAACAAGTAATAAGTGATAAATCGTACATAAAATAGCCAAATATGTCATTTATTTAACGAAATTCGGAGTCGTTTGCAAAATACCGTGAAAATTTTGAGTTTGCTTTTTTATATTTTTTTAGTACTACCCTGTAAAAGTTGAGCAAAACAAGAAATAAGTGATAAATCGTACATAAAACAACCAAATATGTCATTTATTTAATGAAATTCGGAGTCGTTTGCAAAATACCGCGAAAATTTTGAGTTTTTATTATTTTTTGAGAACTATTCTGTAAAAGTTGAGCAAAACAAGAAATAAGTGATAAATCGTACATAAAACAGCCAAATATGTCATTTATTTAACGAAATTCGGAGTCGTTTGCAAAATACCGTGAAAATTTTGAGTTTGCTATTTTATAATTTTTGAGTACTACCCTGTAAAAGTTGAGCAAAACAAGTAATAAGTGATAAATCGTACATAAAACAGCCAAATATGTCATTTATTTAATGAAATTCGGAGTCGTTTGCAAAATACCGCGAAAATTTTGAGTTTTTATTATTTTTTGAGAACTATTCTGTAAAAGTTGAGCAAAACAAGAAATAAGTGATAAATCGTACATAAAACAGCCAAATATGTCATTTATTTAACGAAATTCGGAGTCGTTTGCAAAATACCGTGAAAATTTTGAGTTTGCTATTTTATATGTTTTTAGTACTACCCTGTAAAAGTTGAGCAAAACAAGTAATAAGTGATAAATCGTACATAAAACAGCCAAATATGTCATTTATTTAACGAAATTCGGAGTCGTTTGCAAAATACCGTGAAAATTTTGAGTTTGCTATTTTATATTTTTTTAGTACTACCCTGTAAAAGTTGAGCAAAACAAGAAATAAGTGATAAATCGTACATAAAACAGCCAAATATGTCATTTATTTAACGAAATTCGGAGTCGTTTGCAAAATACCGTGAAAATTTTGAGTTTGCTATTTTATATTTTTTTAGTACTACCCTGTAAAAGTTGAGCAAAACAAGTAATAAGTGATAAATCGTACATAAAACAGCCAAATATGTCATTTATTTAATGAAATTCGGAGTCGTTTGCAAAATACCGCGAAAATTTTGAGTTTTTATTATTTTTTGAGAACTATTCTGTAAAAGTTGAGCAAAACAAGAAATAAGTGATAAATCGTACATAAAACAGCCAAATATGTCATTTATTTAACGAAATTCGGAGTAGTTTGCAAAATACCGCGAAAATTTTGAGTTTGCTATTTTATATTTTTTTAGTACTACCCTGTAAAAGTTGAGCAAAACAAGTAATAAGTGATAAATCGTACATAAAACAGCCAAATATGTCATTTATTTAACGAAATTCGGAGTCGTTTGCAAAATACCGCGAAAATTTTGAGTTTGCTATTTTATATTTTTTTAGTACTACCCTGTAAAAGTTGAGCAAAACAAGAAATAAGTGATAAATCGTACATAAAACAGCCAAATATGTCATTTATTTAATGAAATTCGGAGTCGTTTGCAAAATACCGCGAAAATTTTGAGTTTTTATTATTTTTTGAGAACTATTCTGTAAATTTGAGCAAAACAAGAAATAAGTGATAAATCGTACATAAAACAGCCAAATATGTCATTTATTTAACGAAATTCGGAGTCGTTTGCAAAATACCGCGAAAATTTTGAGTTTGCTATTTTATATTTTTTTAGTACTACCCTGTAAAAGTTGAGCAAAACAAGTAATAAGTGATAAATCGTACATAAAACAGCCAAATATGTCATTTATTTAACGAAATTCGGAGTCGTTTGCAAAATACCGCGAAAATTTTGAGTTTGCTATTTTATATTTTTTTAGTACTACCCTGTAAAAGTTGAGCAAAACAAGTAATAAGTGATAAATCGTACATAAAACAGCCAAATATGTCATTTATTTAACGAAATTCGGAGTCGTTTGCAAAATACCGCGAAAATTTTGAGTTTGCTATTTAATATTTTTTTAGTACTACCCTGTAAAAGTTGAGCAAAACAAGTAATAAGTGATAAATCGTACATAAAACAGCCAAATATGTCATTTATTTAACGAAATTCGGAGTAGTTTGCAAAATACCGTGAAAATTTTGAGTTTGCTATTTTATATTTTTTTAGTACTACCCTGTAAAAGTTGAGCAAAACAAGTAATAAGTGATATATCGTACATAAAACAGCCAAATATGTCATTTATTTAACGAAATTCGGAGTCGTTTGCAAAATACCGTGAAAATTTTGAGTTTGCTATTTTATATTTTTTTAGTACTACCCTGTAAAAGTTGAGCAAAACAAGTAATAAGTGATGTATCGTACATACAACAGCCAAATATGTCATTTATTTAACGAAATTCGGAGTCGTTTGCAAAATACCGCGAAAAATTTGAGTTTGCTATTTTATATTTTTTTAGTACTACCCTGTAAAAGTTGAGCAAAACAAGTAATAAGTGATAAATCGTACATAAAACAGCCAAATATGTCATTTATTTAACGAAATTCTGAGTCGTTAGCAAAATACCGCGAAAATTTTGAGTTTGCTATTTTTCTTATTTTTTGAGTACTACCCTGTAAAAGTTGAGCAAAACAAGTAATAAGTGATAAATCGTACATAAAACAGTCAAATATGTCATTTATTTAACGAAATTCGGAGTCGTTTGCAAAATACCGCGAAAATTTTGAGTTTGCTATTTTATATTTTTTTAGTACTACCCTGTAAAAGTTGAGCAAAACAAGTAATAAGTGATAAATCGTACATAAAACAGCCAAATATGTCATTTATTTAATGAAATTCGGAGTCGTTTGCAAAATACCGCGAAAATTTTGAGTTTTTATTATTTTTTGAGAACTATTCTGTAAAAGTTGAGCAAAACAAGAAATAAGTGATAAATCGTACATAAAACAGCCAAATATGTCATTTATTTAATGAAATTCGGAGTCGTTTGCAAAATACCGCGAAAATTTTGAGTTTTTATTATTTTTTGAGAACTATTCTGTAAAAGTTGAGCAAAACAAGAAATAAGTGATAAATCGTACATAAAACAGCCAAATATGTCATTTATTTAACGAAATTCGGAGTCGTTTGCAAAATACCGTGAAAATTTTGAGTTTGCTATTTTATATGTTTTTAGTACTACCCTGTAAAAGTTGAGCAAAACAAGTAATAAGTGATAAATCGTACATAAAACAGCCAAATATGTCATTTATTTAATGAAATTCGGAGTCGTTTGCAAAATACCGCGAAAATTTTGAGTTTTTATTATTTTTTGAGAACTATTCTGTAAAAGTTGAGCAAAACAAGAAATAAGTGATAAATCGTACATAAAACAGCCAAATATGTCATTTATTTAATGAAATTCGGAGTCGTTTGCAAAATACCGCGAAAATTTTGAGTTTTTATTATTTTTTGAGAACAATTCTGTAAAAGTTAAGCAAAACAAGTAATAAGTGATAAATCGTACATAAAACATCCAAATATGTCATTTATTTAACGAAATTCGGAGTCGTTTGCAAAATACCGTGAAAATTTTGAGTTTGCTATTTTATATTTTTTGAGTACTACCCTGTAAAAGTTGAGCAAAACAAGAAATATGTGATAAATCGTACATAAAACAGCCAAATATGTCATTTATTTAATGAAATTCGGGGTCGTTTGCAAAATACCGCGAAAATTTTGAGTTTGCTATTTTATATTTTTTTAGTACTACCCTGTAAAAGTTGAGCAAAACAAGTAATAAGTGATAAATCGTACATAAAACAGCCAAATATGTCATTTATTTAACGAAATTCGGAGTCGTTTGCAAAATACCGCGAAAATTTTGAGTTTGCTATTTTATATTTTTTAGAACTACCCTGTAAAAGTTGAGCAAAACAAGTAATAAGTGATAAATCGTACATAAAACAGCCAAATATGTCATTTATTTAACGAAATTCGGAGTCGTTTGCAAAATACCGCGAAAATTTTGAGTTTGCTATTTTATATTTTTTTAGTACTACCCTGTAAAAGTTGAGCAAAACAAGAAATAAGTGATAAATCGTACATAAAACAGCCAAATATGTCATTTATTTAATGAAATTCGGAGTCGTTTGCAAAATACCGCGAAAATTTTGAGTTTTTATTATTTTTTGAGACTATTCTGTAAAAGTTGAGCAAAACAAGAAATAAGTGATAAATCGTACATAAAACAGCCAATATGTCATTTATTTAACGAAATTCGGAGTCGTTTGCAAAATACCGCGAAAATTTTGAGTTTGCTATTTTATATTTTTTTAGTACTACCCTGTAAAAGTTGAGCAAAACAAGTAATAAGTGATAAATCGTACATAAAACAGCCAAATATGTCATTTATTTAACGAAATTCGGAGTCGTTTGCAAAATACCGCGAAAATTTTGAGTTTGCTATTTTTCTTATTTTTTGAGTACTACCCTGTAAAAGTTGAGCAAAACAAGTAATAAGTGATAAATCGTACATAAAACAGCCAAATATGTCATTTATTTAACGAAATTCGGAGTAGTTTGCAAAATACCGTGAAAATTTTGAGTTTGCTATTTTATATTTTTTTAGTACTACCCTGCAAAAGTTGAGCAAAACAAGTAATAAGTGATATATCGTACATAAAACAGCCAAATATGTCATTTATTTAACGAAATTCGGAGTCGTTTGCAAAATACCGTGAAAATTTTGAGTTTGCTATTTTATATTTTTTTAGTACTATCCTGTAAAAGTTGAGCAAAACAAGTAATAAGTGATATATCGTACATACAACAGCCAAATATGTCATTTATTTAACGAAATTCGGAGTCGTTTGCAAAATACCGTGAAAATTTTGAGTTTGCTTTTTTATATTTTTTTAGTACTACCCTGTAAAAGTTGAGCAAAACAAGAAATAAGTGATAAATCGTACATAAAACAACCAAATATGTCATTTATTTAATGAAATTCGGAGTCGTTTGCAAAATACCGCGAAAATTTTGAGTTTTTATTATTTTTTGAGAACTATTCTGTAAAAGTTGAGCAAAACAAGAAATAAGTGATAAATCGTACATAAAACAGCCAAATATGTCATTTATTTAACGAAATTCGGAGTCGTTTGCAAAATACCGTGAAAATTTTGAGTTTGCTATTTTATATTTTTTGAGTACTACCCTGTAAAAGTTGAGCAAAACAAGTAATAAGTGATAAATCGTACATAAAACAGCCAAATATGTCATTTATTTAACGAAATTCGGAGTCGTTTGCAAAATACCGTGAAAATTTTGAGTTTGCTATTTTATATGTTTTTAGTACTACCCTGTAAAAGTTGAGCAAAACAAGTAATAAGTGATAAATCGTACATAAAACAGCCAAATATGTCATTTATTTAATGAAATTCGGAGTCGTTTGCAAAATACCGTGAAAATTTTGAGTTTGCTATTTTATATTTTTTGAGTACTACCCTGTAAAAGTTGAGCAAAACAAGAAATAAGTGATAAATCGTACATAAAACAACCAAATATGTCATTTATTTAATGAAATTCGGAGTCGTTTGCAAAATACCGCGAAAATTTTGAGTTTTTATTATTTTTTGAGAACTATTCTGTAAAAGTTGAGCAAAACAAGAAATAAGTGATAAATCGTACATAAAACAGCCAAATATGTCATTTATTTAACGAAATTCGGAGTCGTTTGCAAAATACCGTGAAAATTTTGAGTTTGCTATTTTATATTTTTTGAGTACTACCCTGTAAAAGTTGAGCAAAACAAGTAATAAGTGATAAATCGTACATAAAACAGCCAAATATGTCATTTATTTAACGAAATTCGGAGTCGTTTGCAAAATACCGTGAAAATTTTGAGTTTGCTATTTTATATGTTTTTAGTACTACCCTGTAAAAGTTGAGCAAAACAAGTAATAAGTGATAAATCGTACATAAAACAGCCAATTATGTCATTTATTTAATGAAATTCGGAGTCGTTTGCAAAATACCGCGAAAATTTTGAGTTTTTATTATTTTTTGAGAACTATTCTGTAAAAGTTGAGCAAAACAAGAAATAAGTGATAAATCGTACATAAAACAGCCAAATATGTCATTTATTTAACGAAATTCGGAGTCGTTTGCAAAATACCGTGAAAATTTTGAGTTTGCTATTTTATATGTTTTTAGTACTACCCTGTAAAAGTTGAGCAAAACAAGTAATAAGTGATAAATCGTACATAAAACAGCCAAATATGTCATTTATTTAATGAAATTCGGAGTCGTTTGCAAAATACCGTGAAAATTTTGAGTTTGCTATTTTATATTTTTTGAGTACTACCCTGTAAAAGTTGAGCAAAACAAGTAATAAGTGATAAATCGTACATAAAATAGCCAAATATGTCATTTATTTAACGAAATTCGGAGTCGTTTGCAAAATACCGTGAAAATTTTGAGTTTGCTTTTTTATATTTTTTTAGTACTACCCTGTAAAAGTTGAGCAAAACAAGAAATAAGTGATAAATCGTACATAAAACAACCAAATATGTCATTTATTTAATGAAATTCGGAGTCGTTTGCAAAATACCGCGAAAATTTTGAGTTTTTATTATTTTTTGAGAACTATTCTGTAAAAGTTGAGCAAAACAAGAAATAAGTGATAAATCGTACATAAAACAGCCAAATATGTCATTTATTTAACGAAATTCGGAGTCGTTTGCAAAATACCGTGAACATTTTGAGTTTGCTTTTTTATATTTTTTTAGTACTACCCTGTAAAAGTTGAGCAAAACAAGAAATAAGTGATAAATCGTACATAAAACAACCAAATATGTCATTTATTTAATGAAATTCGAAGTCGTTTGCAAAATACCGCAAAAATTTAGAGTTTTTATTATTTTTTGAGAACTATTCTGTAAAAGTTGAGCAAAACAAGTAATAAGTGATAAATCATACATAAAACAGCCAAATATGTCATTTATTTAACGAAATTCGGAGTCGTTTGCAAAATACCGTGAAAATTTTGAGTTTGCTATTTTATATTTTTTGAGTACTACCCTGTAAAAGTTGAGCAAAACAAGTAATAAGTGATAAATCGTACATAAAACAGCCAAATATGTCATTTATTTAATGAAATTCGGGGTCGTTTGCAAAATACCGCGAAAATTTTGAGTTTGCTATTTTATATTTTTTTAGTACTACCCTGTAAAAGTTGAGCAAAACAAGTAATAAGTGATAAATCGTACATAAAATAGCCAAATATGTCATTTATTTAACGAAATTCGGAGTCGTTTGCAAAATACCATGAAAATTTTGAGTTTGCTTTTTATATTTTTTTAGTACTACCCTGTAAAAGTTGAGCAAAACAAGAAATAAGTAATAAATCGTACATAAAACAACCAAATATGTCATTTATTTAATGAAATTCGGAGTCGTTTGCAAAATACCGCGAAAATTTTGAGTTTTTATTATTTTTTGAGAACTATTCTGTAAAAGTTGAGCAAAACAAGAAATAAGTGATAAATCGTACATAAAACAGCCAAATATGTCATTTATTTAATGAAATTCGGAGTCGTTGCAAAATACCGCGAAAATTTTGAGTTTTTATTATTTTTTGAGACTATTCTGTAAAAGTTGAGCAAAACAAGAAATAAGTGATAAATCGTACATAAAACAGCCAAATATGTCATTTATTTAACGAAATTCGGAGACGTTTGCAAAATACCGCGAAAATTTTGAGTTTGCTATTTTATATTTTTTTAGTACTACCCTGTAAAAGTTGAGCAAAACAAGTAATAAGTGATAAATCGTACATAAAACAGCCAAATATGTCATTTATTTAACGAAATTCGGAGTCGTTTGCAAAATACCGCGAAAATTTTGAGTTTGCTATTTTTCTTATTTTTTGAGTACTACCCTGTAAAAGTTGAGCAAAACAAGTAATAAGTGATAAATCGTACATAAAACAGCCAAATATGTCATTTATTTAACGAAATTCGGAGTAGTTTGCAAAATACCGTGAAAATTTTGAGTTTGCTATTTTATATTTTTTTAGTACTACCCTGCAAAAGTTGAGCAAAACAAGTAATAAGTGATATATCGTACATAAAACAGCCAAATATGTCATTTATTTAACGAAATTCGGAGTCGTTTGCAAAATACCGTGAAAATTTTGAGTTTGCTATTTTATATTTTTTTAGTACTACCCTGTAAAAGTTGAGCAAAACAAGTAATAAGTGATATATCGTACATACAACAGCCAAATATGTCATTTATTTAACGAAATTCGGAGTCGTTTGCAAAATACCGCGAAAATTTTGAGTTTGCTATTTTATATTTTTTTAGTACTACCCTGTAAAAGTTGAGCAAAACAAGTAATAAGTGATAAATCGTACATAAAACAGCCAAATATGTCATTTATTTAACGAAATTCGGAGTCGTTTGCAAAATACCGTGAAAATTTTGAGTTTGCTATTTTATATTTTTTGAGTACTACCCTGTAAAAGTTGAGCAAAACAAGTAATAAGTGATAAATCGTTCATAAAAAAGCCAAATATGTCATTTATTTAACGAAATTCGGAGTCGTTTGCAAAATACCGTGAAAATTTTGAGTTTGCTATTTTATATGTTTTTAGTACTACCCTGTAAAAGTTGAGCAAAACAAGTAATAAGTGATAAATCGTACATAAAACAGCCAAATATGTCATTTATTTAATGAAATTCGGAGTCGTTTGCAAAATACCGCGAAAATTTTGAGTTTTTATTATTTTTTGAGAACTATTCTGTAAAAGTTGAGCAAAACAAGAAATAAGTGATAAATCGTACATAAAACAGCCAAATATGTCATTTATTTAACGAAATTCGGAGTCGTTTGCAAAATACCGTGAAAATTTTGAGTTTGCTATTTTATATGTTTTTAGTACTACCCTGTAAAAGTTGAGCAAAACAAGTAATAAGTGATAAATCGTACATAAAACAGCCAAATATGTCATTTATTTAATGAAATTCGGAGTCGTTTGCAAAATACCGTGAAAATTTTGAGTTTGCTATTTTATATTTTTTGAGTACTACCCTGTAAAAGTTGAGCAAAACAAGTAATAAGTGATAAATCGTACATAAAATAGCCAAATATGTCATTTATTTAACGAAATTCGGAGTCGTTTGCAAAATACCGTGAAAATTTTGAGTTTGCTATTTTTATTTTTTTAGTACTACCCTGTAAAAGTTGAGCAAAACAAGTAATAAGTGATAAATCGTACATAAAACAGCCAAATATGTCATTTATTTAACGAAATTCGGAGTCGTTTGCAAAATACCGCGAAAATTTTGAGTTTGCTATTTTTCTTATTTTTTTAGTACTACCCTGTAAAAGTTGAGCAAAACAAGAAATCGTACATAAAACAGCCAAATATGTCATTTATTTATCGAAATTCGGAGTCATTTGCAAAATACCGTGAAAATTTTGAGTTTGCTATTTTATATTTTTTGAGTACTACCCTGTAAAAGTTGAGCAAAACAAGAAATAAGTGATAAATAGTACATAAAACAGCAAAATATGTCATTTATTTAACGAAATTCGGAGTCGTTTGCAAAATACCGCGAAAATTTTGAGTTTTTATTATTTTTTGAGAACTACCCTGTAAAAGTTGAGAAAAACAAGAAATAAGTGATAAATCGTACATAAAACAGCCAAATATGTCATTTATTTAACGAAATTCGGAGTCGTTTGCAAAATACCGCGAAAATTTTGAGTTTTTATATTTTTTTAGTACTACCCTGTAAAAATTGAGCAAAACAAGAAATAAGTGATAAATCGTACATAAAACAGCCAAATATGTCATTTTTTTAACGAAATTCGGAGTCGTTTGCAAAATACCGTGAAAATTTTGAGTTTGCTATTTTATATTTTGTTAGTACTACCCTGTAAAAGTTGAGCAAAACAAGTAATAAGTGATAAATCGTACATAAAACAGCCAAATATGTCATTTATTTAATGAAATTCGGAGTCGTTTGCAAAATACCGCGAAAATTTTGAGTTTTTATTATTTTTTGAGAACTACCCTGTAAAAGTTGAGAAAAACAAGAAATAAGTGATAAATCGTACATAAAACAGCCAAATATGTCATTTATTTAACGAAATTCGGAGTCGTTTGCAAAATACCGTGAAAATTTTGAGTTTGCTATTTTATATTTTTTTAGTACTACCCTGTAAAAGTTGAGCAAAACAAGTAATAAGTGATAAATCGTACATAAAACAGCCAAATATGTCATTTATTTAACGAAATTCGGAGTCGTTTGCAAAATACCGCGAAAATTTTGAGTTTTTAATATTTTTTGAGAACTATTCTGTAAAAGTTGAGCAAAACAAGTAATAAGTGATAAATCGTACATAAAAAAGCCAAATATGTCATTTATTTAACGAAATTCGGAGTCGTTTGCAAAATACCGTGAAAATTTTGAGTTTGCTTTTTTATATTTTTTTAGTACTACCCTGTAAAAGTTGAGCAAAACAAGTAATAAGTGATAAATCGTACATAAAACAGCCAAATATGTCATTTATTTAACGAAATTCGGAGTCGTTTGCAAAATACCGCGAAAATTTTGAGTTTTTATTATTTTTTGAGAACTATTCTGTAAAAGTTGAGCAAAACAAGAAATAAGTGATAAATCGTACATAAAACAGCCAAATATGTCATTTATTTAACGAAATTCGGAGTCGTTTGCAAAATACCGCGAAAATTTTGAGTTTTTAATATTTTTTGAGAACTATTCTGTAAAAGTTGAGCAAAACAAGTAATAAGTGATAAATCGTACATAAAAAAGCCAAATATGTCATTTATTTAACGAAATTCGGAGTCGTTTGCAAAATACCGTGAAAATTTTGAGTTTGCTATTTTATATTTTTTTAGTACTACCCTGTAAAAATTGAGCAAAACAAGAAATAAGTGATAAATCGTACATAAAACAGCCAAATATGTCATTTATTTAACGAAATTCGGAGTCGTTTGCAAAATACCGTGAAAATTTTGAGTTTGCTATTTTATATTTTTTTAGTACTACCCTGTAAAAGTTGAGCAAAACAAGTAATAAGTGATAAATCGTACATAAAACAGCCAAATATGTCATTTATTTAATGAAATTCGGAGTCGTTTGCAAAATACCGCGAAAATTTTGAGTTTTTATTATTTTTTGAGAACTATTCTGTAAAAGTTGAGCAAAACAAGAAATACGTGATAAATCGTACATAAAACAGCCAAATATGTCATTTATTTAATGAAATTCGGATTCGTTTGCAAAATACCGCGAAAATTTTGAGTTTTTATTATTTTTTGAGAACTATTCTGTAAAAGTTGAGCAAAACAAGTAATAAGCGATAAATCATACATAAAACAGCCAAATATGTCATTTATTTAACGAAATTCGGAGTCGTTTGCAAAATACCGTGAAAATTTTGAGTTTGCTTTTTATATTTTTTTAGTACTACCCTGTAAAAGTTGAGCAAAACAAGAAATAAGTGATAAATCGTACATAAAACAACCAAATATGTCATTTATTTAATGAAATTCGGAGTCGTTTGCAAAATACCGCGAAAATTTTGAGTTTTTATTATTTTTTGAGAACTATTCTGTAAAAGTTGAGCAAAATAAGTAATAAGTGATAAATCATACATAAAACAGGCAAATATGTCATTTATTTAACGAAATTCGGAGTCGTTTGCAAAATACCGTGAAAATTTTGAGTTTGCTATTTTATATTTTTTGAGTACTACCCTGTAAAAGTTGAGCAAAACAAGTAATAAGTGATAAATCGTACATAAAACAGCCAAATATGTCATTTATTTAATGAAATTCGGGGTCGTTTGCAAAATACCGCGAAAATTTTGAGTTTGCTATTTTATATTTTTTTAGTACTACCCTGTAAAAGTTGAGCAAAACAAGTAATAAGTGATAAATCGTACATAAAACAGCCAAATATGTCATTTATTTAACGAAATTCGGAGTCGTTTGCAAAATACCGCGAAAATTTTGAGTTTGCTTTTTTATATTTTTTTAGTACTACCCTGTAAAAGTTGAGCAAAATAAGAAATAAGTGATAAATCGTACATAAAACAACCAAATATGTCATTTATTTAATGAAATTCGGAGTCGTTTGCAAAATACCGCGAAAATTTTGAGTTTTTATTATTTTTTGAGAACTATTCTGTAAAAGTTGAGCAAAATAAGAAATAAGTGATAAATCGTACATAAAACAGCCAAATATGTCATTTATTTAACGAAATTCGGAGTCGTTTGCAAAATACCGTGAAAATTTTGAGTTTGCTATTTTATATTTTTTTAGTACTACCCTGTAAAAGTTGAGCAAAACAAGTAATAAGTGATAAATCGTACATAAAACAGCCAAATATGTCATTTATTTAACGAAATTCGGAGTCGTTTGCAAAATACCGTGAAAATTTTGAGTTTGCTATTTTATATTTTTTTAGTACTACCCTGTAAAAGTTGAGCAAAACAAGTAATAAGTGATAAATCGTACATAAAACAGCCAAATATGTCATTTATTTAATGAAATTCGGAGTCGTTTGCAAAATACCGTGAAAATTTTGAGTTTGCTATTTTATATTTTTTTAGTACTACCCTGTAAAAATTGAGCAAAACAAGAAATAAGTGATAAATCGTACATAAAACAGCCAAATATGTCATTTATTTAACGAAATTCGGAGTCGTTTGCAAAATACCGTGAAAATTTTGAGTTTGCTATTTTATATTTTTTTAGTACTACCCTGTAAAAGTTGAGCAAAACAAGTAATAAGTGATAAATCGTACATAAAACAGCCAAATATGTCATTTATTTAATGAAATTCGGAGTCGTTTGCAAAATACCGCGAAAATTTTGAGTTTTTATTATTTTTTGAGAACTACCCTGTAAAAGTTGAGAAAAACAAGAAATAAGTGATAAATCGTACATAAAACAGCCAAATATGTCATTTATTTAACGAAATTCGGAGTCGTTTGCAAAATACCGTGAAAATTTTGAGTTTGCTATTTTATATTTTTTTAGTACTACCCTGTAAAAGTTGAGCAAAACAAGTAATGTGATAAATCGTACATAAAACAGCCAAATATGTCATTTATTTAACGAAATTCGGAGTCGTTTGCAAAATACCGTGAAAATTTTGAGTTTGCTATTTTATATTTTTTTAGTACTACCCTGTAAAAGTTGAGCAAAACAAGTAATAAGTGATAAATCGTACATAAAACAGCCAAATATGTCATTTATTTAACGAAATTCGGAGTCGTTTGCAAAATACCGCGAAAATTTTGAGTTTGCTATTTTATATTTTTTTAGTACTACCCTGTAAAAGTTGAGCAAAACAAGAAATAAGTGATAAATCGTACATAAAACAGCCAAATATGTCATTTATTTAATGAAATTCGGAGTCGTTTGCAAAATACCGCGAAAATTTTGAGTTTTTATTATTTTTTGAGAACTATTCTGTAAAAGTTGAGCAAAACAAGAAATAAGTGATAAATCGTACATAAAACAGCCAAATATGTCATTTATTTAACGAAATTCGGAGTCGTTTGCAAAATACCGCGAAAATTTTGAGTTTGCTATTTTATATTTTTTTAGTACTACCCTGTAAAAGTTGAGCAAAACAAGTAATAAGTGATAAATCGTACATAAAACAGCCAAATATGTCATTTATTTAACGAAATTCGGAGTCGTTTGCAAAATACCGTGAAAATTTTGAGTTTGCTATTTTATATTTTTTGAGAACTATTCTGTAAAAGTTGAGCAAAACAAGTAATAAGTGATAAATCGTACATAAAACAGCCAAATATGTCATTTATTTAATGAAATTCGGAGTCGTTTGCAAAATACCGCGAAAATTTTGAGTTTTTATTATTTTTTGAGAACTATTCTGTAAAAGTTAAGCAAAACAAGAAATAAGTGATAAATCGTACATAAAACAGCCAAATATGTCATTTATTTAACGAAATTCGGAGTCGTTTGCAAAATACCGTGAAAATTTTGAGTTTGCTATTTTATATTTTTTTAGTACTACCCTGTAAAAGTTGAGCAAAACAAGTAATAAGTGATAAATCGTACATAAAACAGCCAAATATGTCATTTATTTAACGAAATTCGGAGTCGTTTGCAAAATACCGTGAAAATTTTGAGTTTGCTATTTTATATTTTTTTAGTACTACCCTGTAAAAGTTGAGCAAAACAAGTAATAAGTGATAAATCGTACATAAAATAGCCAAATATGTCATTTATTTAACGAAATTCGGAGTCGTTTGCAAAATACCGCGAAAATTTTGAGTTTGCTATTTTATATTTTTTTAGTACTACCCTGTAAAAGTTGAGCAAAACAAGTAATAAGTGATAAATCGTACATAAAACAGCCAAATATGTCATTTATTTAATGAAATTCGGAGTCGTTTGCAAAATACCGTGAAAATTTTGAGTTTGCTATTTTATATTTTTTTAGTACTACCCTGTAAAAGTTGAGCAAAACAAGAAATAAGTGATAAATCGTACATAAAACAGCCAAATATGTCATTTATTTAATGAAATTCGGAGTCGTTTGCAAAATACCGTGAAAATTTTGAGTTTGCTATTTTATATTTTTTTAGTACTACCCTGTAAAAGTTGAGCAAAACAAGAAATAAGTGATAAATCGTACATAAAACAGCCCAATATGTCATTTCTTTAACGAAATTCGGAGTCGTTTGCAAAATACCGTGAAAATTTTGAGTTTGCTTTTTTATATTTTTTTAGTACTACTCTGTAAAAGTTGAGCAAAACAAGTAATAAGTGATAAATCGTACATAAAACAGCCAAATATGTCATTTATTTAATGAAATTCGGAGTCGTTTGCAAAATACCGCGAAAATTTTGAGTTTTTATTATTTTTTGAGAACTATTCTGTAAAAGTTGAGCAAAACAAGAAATAAGTGATAAATCGTACATAAAACAGCCAAATATGTCATTTATTTAACGAAATTCGGAGTCGTTTGCAAAATACCGCGAAAATTTTGAGTTTGCTATTTTATATTTTTTTAGTACTACCCTGTAAAAGTTGAGCAAAACAAGTAATAAGTGATAAATCGTACATAAAACAGCCAAATATGTCAATTATTTAACGAAATTCGGAGTCGTTTGCAAAATACCGTGAAAATTTTGAGTTTGCTATTTTATATTTTTTGAGTACTACCCTGTAAAAGTTAAGCAAAACAAGAAATAATTGATAAATCGTACATAAAACAGCCAAATATGTCATTTATTTAACGAAATTCGGAGTCGTTTGCAAAATACCGTGAAAATTTTGAGTTTGCTATTTTATATTTTTTTAGTACTACCCTGTAAAAGTTGAGCAAAACAAGTAATAAGTGATAAATCGTACATAAAACAGCCAAATATGTCATTTATTTAATGAAATTCGGAGTCGTTTGCAAAATACCGCGAAAATTTTGAGTTTTTATTATTTTTTGAGAACTACCCTGTAAAAGTTGAGAAAAACAAGAAATAAGTGATAAATCGTACATAAAACAGCCAAATATGTCATTTATTTAACGAAATTCGGAGTCGTTTGCAAAATACCGTGAAAATTTTGAGTTTGCTATTTTATATTTTTTTAGTACTACCCTGTAAAAGTTGAGCAAAACAAGTAATAAGTGATAAATCGTACATAAAACAGCCAAATATGTCATTTATTTAACGAAATTCGGAGTCGTTTGCAAAATACCGCGAAAATTTTGAGTTTGCTATTTTATATTTTTTTAGTACTACCCTGTAAAAGTTGAGCAAAACAAGTAATAAGTGATAAATCGTACATAAAACAGCCAAATATGTCATTTATTTAACGAAATTCGGAGTCGTTTGCAAAATACCGCGAAAATTTTGAGTTTGCTATTTTATATTTTTTTAGTACTACCCTGTAAAAGTTGAGCAAAACAAGAAATAAGTGATAAATCGTACATAAAACAGCCAAATATGTCATTTATTTAATGAAATTCGGAGTCGTTTGCAAAATACCGCGAAAATTTTGAGTTTTTATTATTTTTTGAGAACTATTCTGTAAAAGTTGAGCAAAACAAGAAATAAGTGATAAATCGTACATAAAACAGCCAAATATGTCATTTATTTAACGAAATTCGGAGTCGTTTGCAAAATTTTTTTTTTTTTTTTTAAAACACCTTTATTGGTATGGTTACTACAATCTTAATTACAATAATTAATTTATTAGTATTGTTGCCAAAAGTACTTATGTATGTATATAAGCATAAACTTGTGTGGGTTTGCTGCACCAATATCCAGCTCCCTAAATGTAGATGTACTTTTCATCAACTTGTTGTTACATGGTTAGATCATGCGGCATTAAGCGTTTAAGTCGTCTTATTTCGTTGGTAGTATCCAACAATTGTGTGGCTTCGACGTTGGGATGGGCAACGAGTCTCATTTCGTGTTTTATAGCAAATTCACGTATGATCTCCTCTACCTTTTTTATTTTTAAGTCTTTGTGTATCTCTTCGTTAGTCACAAACCGGTAAGCGTTAGTGATCATGCGAAGAACTTTATTTTGGGTACGTTGGATTATGTCTCTGTTGGATCTATGAGTACAACCCCATAGTTGCACACCGTACATCCAGATCGGCATAAGAATAGACTGATAGACTAGTCTTTTGCAATATAGGTTCATTTTGGAATGATGTCCTATAAGCCAGTACAATTGACGTTGTTTTATCCGGATCTGTTCGGCTTTTTGTCTAACGTGGTGTTTCCAGTTTAGTCTTGAGTCTAGGTGAAGGCCTAGGTATTTTGTTGATTCAGCCTGTGGTACTTGCCTTCCATTAAGGTATGTGTGAATATTGTTATTTTTACGACGCAGCGTAAAAGTCACTTGGACTGATTTTAATTCGTTCAGTTTGATTTTCCAATCTGCTGTCCACTTGCTAACATCGTTCAAGGCTCGTTGCAGTTTTTCAACTGCTTTGGGTTGAGCTTCGTCTGTTGCCATAATTACAGTGTCATCAGCGAATGTGCCAATGAATGTGTCTTCTGTTGTTGGTATATCTGCAGTGAATAGCAAATAAAGGAAAGGTCCCAGCACACTTCCCTGTGGGACTCCTGCTAGGGTCGGATAAACTTCAGAACATGCTTCCCCATGTATAACTCTGAACTTGCGATCAGAGAGGTAAGACTCCATGAGTTTGCAATAATTTCTCGGTAATATTTTGCTCATCTTATGAATTAACCCTTCGTGCCACACCCTGTCAAAGGCCTGTGATACATCAAGGAACACAGCTGGGCAATATTTCTTTTGTTCCAGTGCTTGCTCTATGACATTTGTTATTCTATGGATTTGGTCTATAGTAGAATGATTATTCCTGAATCCAAATTGGAAATCTGGTATGTTTAGTAACGGTTTGAGTCGTTTAAGTATCACTTTTTCGAATAGCTTTGCTATGGTAGGAAGCAGTGAAATTGGTCTATATGATGATACATCTTCATCAGGTTTGTTGGGTTTTAACAGCATAATTATTTGGGCCGTTTTAAAGCTGCTTGGTACGTGTTTTAAGCGTATGCAGGCATTAAATAAGTATACTATCATGATGATTGCTTTGCGTGGCAGTTCCTTGAATAATCTTGGTGATATACCATCTATTCCCGGTGCTTTTTTTGGATTGAGATTATTGTCGATCGCTTTGGCGATTTCCATTGGTGTAACCTTTTTGAAATCTTGGTCTAGTTGATATGTTGGTGATATATCAACATTGAAATTTATATCATGTGGTTTGAACACATTTGCTAGATGTTGTGCAAACAGTTGAGCTTTTTCATTGTCCTGACGTACCCATATACCTTGAGAATTCCTTAGCGGAGGTACTCGTGTTACAGGCCGTTTGAGTAGTCGTGTCGCTTTCCACAACGAATAGTCTTTATCCATATCTGGACTCAGCCCACTCAGGTAGCGGTCAAAGCTTTCTTGTTTGTAATTCTTAATAAGTTTGTTGACCTTATTACTTGCTCGATTGAAAAGTGTCTTGTCAGAAGGATTTCTGGTACAGTGCCAAATTCTCCTTGCCTTTCTTCTTTCTTTGATTAGCTCTCTTATTTCAGCTGGGTATTTTATTCCACATGCCGCCTGGTATTTTGATGCCGGAGTAGCATGGCGAGCTGCTATTCGAATGTTTTCAATAAGGATTATTGTTTGTTGTTCTAATTCTTCGTGAGTTTTAAGGCACACTTTTAGGTTGACTGTTTCCTCTAATTTTTCTCGGAACAAATCCCAGTCAGTATACTGATTAGTGAGATTCTGCTTTTGTTTTACCGTTATGACTTTTGCATTCAATGATAACAGTACAGGTGTGTGGTCAGAAGTTAAATCGTGTATCCCCTCTGCTTGAGAACAGCTTAGAGAAATACCTTTTAAGATAAAAAAATCAAGTAGATCGGGAATCTTCCTTGGATCTGTTGGCCAATAAGTTGGTCCACCTGAGGACAAGTAGTCGCATTTGCTCTCGTTTATGGCCCTTAGCAATTCGTTACCTTTTCCAGGTGAAATTAATCTGGAGCCCCAAGCAGTATGTTTAATATTGTAATCTCCACCAATAATAAATCTTGGACCGAGTTTATTAAACATGTGGTTGAATTGAGATTTTGTTGGTGTATGTCGCGGCGGGCAATATGCCGCCACGATGTTTAGATTTGCCTCGTTGAACTGGATCGTAATAACAGTTGCCTGAATGTAGTTTTCCCGAATATCTTCTTGTTGGTAATGTTTGATATTACTTTTTATTAATACAGCTGATCCTCCCCTTGCTCTTTCGCTTGGATGAGTTGTCCAATATGAGTCAAATCCTCTTATTTTGATGTGGCTTTTGTTAGAGAAATGCGTTTCTGAAATTAACGCAATATCTACATTGTTTGTATGAAGGAATATTTCTAGTTCTTGGGCTCTTTGGTTAAGCCCATTTGCATTCCAAGTTATAATACGTAGGAATGAGTTAATCATTTTTTAATTTGTTGACTTCTTTGTTTGGTGGTTTGAAGCTTTTCCAATTTTTCCACTCTCTCTGTTAACTGACTAAGTGTCTGTTGAATCTGACTGAGCATTTTAATAATATCATTATTCTGTTGCTCGTTATTTGTTTTACTCTGTTCATTATCTTGGTGTGGTTTGTTAACAGTTTTTTTGCTGTATTGCGCATAGGTAATACCGGATGTAGCTGTTGTGATTGCTGATGCTTGAGGCTTAGCTACATTTGCTTGCATCCTTTGAACAGCAGAAGTTTTTTCGTGTGTTTGACTTTTAAGTTTTTTTTGATATACTGGACATCCTTTGTAATTGGCTGTGTGACCTTTGCAATGACAAAGAGCGCACGTAGGCTCGGTCTCACGTTTTTTTTCACATTGTTTTGTGTGATGGCCATCGGCGCATTTTACACATTTAGAATGTCTGTGGCAAAAGCTTTTGGTATGCCCGAGCTGCTGGCAATTCGTGCACTGTGGGATGCCTTTTGCCTTTTTTGGTGCTTCGATCTTTACGATGCAGTGTGCTAGAGCTTTTATGTTGAAAACGTCTTTGTTATTTTCTTTCTGTTTAAGATCAACGTAAAACAGAGGAAAAGTTTTCCTTGTTCTAACGCCGTCTATTGTGATCATTTTGAAAACATTTGTTATATTTTCAACTTCATGACCCATTTTTTGTAGGTCGGTTTTTATTTCATCCGTGCTTATTGAAGAAGGTAAACCCCTTACAACAAATCTATATAGTTTATCACTCTTTAGCTGGTATGTATGATATTCAATATCTCCCAGCTGATTCATTGGTGATTTTTTAATTTCTGCTAACAATGATTTTACATTCCTGTATTCTGTTTCAGTTTGTACTGTTATTTTAATGTCATTATTAGATAATGCTTTGAATTTTGGCTCGCCTGTAGTTTGTAAGACTTTCTGACGAAATAGTTCAAAATTGTTAATGTTGCTCACATTAATTGGTGGTGGCAATGGTATTTTAGGCTTGTCCTGTTTTATGACAGTGTTATTAATATTGGCGCTTGGGGGCGTTTTGGTATGCGTCCGCCTGCGTTTTTTTCTGGTTTGTTCCGCTTCTGTAATTCTAGTTGATGAAGTAGTTGTGGGGAAACGCCAAGATGTTTCCTTTTCTACCAGCTCCTCTTCTTCACTAGCTTCTAGCGAACTGTACCTATTTGCCAGTGGTAAACTGGGTTCTTTAAACGTTTTCATCTCTTTGTGAGATGCTGTTAGCTCGGCTTTAGCTGCAGCTAATTCGCTTTGAGGATTCTTTATAATATCCTCTTTGCGAGCTGTTGCTAACTCGGCTTGAACTGCAATTAATTGACTTTGCAGCATCTTTATGACTTCTGCGGCTTGCTGGCTGGTTGTTATTGTTATTGTGTCGGTATTATCTTTTGGTTTGTTTTCAATGGTTTCTGGTGCCTTTAAATTAGCACAGGATGACGAAGTACCTGCTGGTGGACTTCTTTGTGTTTTTGACGTTCTTTGAAAAATGTCCATAAGGCTACCAGCGGAACCTGATTTTGATTTCTTGTCCATCACTGTAAAGTTTATAGTGCAATGCACTCACTTAACAACTGACGTATGCTTTTTTTTTTTTTTTTTTTTTTTTTTTTATACACTTAATGCTTATTTGGCATTTTGTGACAAAATTAATAAAATGTTTATTTTTATTATAACAAAAATACAAACAGCAAAAAATAACTTCATTTCACAGCAGAGAAATGTTGCCTAAGCAAAAAAAAAACTCAGCCGTTATATGATATTTTACTTCTTTCTATTATATTTTGTTTAAATATTTTTAATTTATAATATTGTTGTGTTTTACTTGTTGTCACTGCACAGGCTAAAACTGAACTGTTTGCAAAATACCGCGAAAATTTTGAGTTTGCTATTTTATATTTTTTTAGTACTACCCTGTAAAAGTTGAGCAAAACAAGTAATAAGTGATAAATCGTACATAAAACAGCCAAATATGTCATTTATTTAACGAAATTCGGAGTCGTTAGCAAAATACCGCGAAAATTTTGAGTTTACTATTTTATATTTTTTTAGTACTACCCTGTAAAAGTTGAGCAAAACAAGTAATAAGTGATAAATCGTACATAAAACAGCCAAATATGTCATTTATTTAATGAAATTCGGAGTCGTTTGCAAAATACCGTGAAAATTTTGAGTTTGCTATTTTATATTTTTTTAGTACTACCCTGTAAAAATTGAGCAAAACAAGAAATAAGTGATAAATCGTACATAAAACAGCCAAATATGTCATTTATTTAACGAAATTCGGAGTCGTTTGCAAAATACCGTGAAAATTTTGAGTTTGCTATTTTATATTTTTTTAGTACTACCCTGTAAAAGTTGATAAAAACAAGTAATAAGTGATAAATCGTACATAAAACAGCCAAATATGTCATTTATTTAACGAAATTCGGAGTCGTTTGCAAAATACCGCGAAAATTTTGAGTTTGCTATTTTATAGTTTTTTAGTACTACCCTGTAAAAGTAGAGCAAAACAAGAAATAAGTGATAAATCGTACATAAAACAGCCAAATATGTCATTTATTTAACGAAATTCGGAGTCGTTTGCAAAATACCGTGAAAATTTTGAGTTTGCTATTTTATATTTTTTAGTACTACCCTGTAAAAGTTGAGCAAAACAAGTAATAAGTGATAAATCGTACATAAAACAGCCAAATATGTCATTTATTTAATAAAATTCGGGGTCGTTTGCAAAATACCGCGAAAATTTTGAGTTTGCTATTTTATATTTTTTTAGTACTACCCTGTAAAAGTTGAGCAAAACAAGTAATAAGTGATAAATCGTACATAAAACAGCCAAATATGTCATTTATTTAACGAAATTTGGAGTCGTTTGCAAAATACCGTGAAAATTTTGAGTTTGCTTTTTTATATTTTTTTAGTACTACCCTGTAAAAGTTGAGCAAAACAAGAAATAAGTGATAAATCGTACATAAAACAACCAAATATGTCATTTATTTAATGAAATTCGGAGTCGTTTGCAAAATACCGCGAAAATTTTGAGTTTTTATTATTTTTTGAGAACTATTCTGTAAAAGTTGAGCAAAACAAGAAATAAGTGATAAATCGTACATAAAACAGCCAAATATGTCATTTATTTAACGAAATTCGGAGTTGTTTGCAAAATACCATGAAAATTTTGAGTTTGCTATTTTATATTTTTTTAGTACTACCCTGTAAAAGTTAAGCAAAACAAGAAATAAGTGATAAATCGTACATAAAACAGCCAAATATGTCATTTATTTAACGAAATTCGGAGTCGTTTGCAAAATACCGTGAAAATTTTGAGTTTGCTATTTTATATTTTTTTAGTACTACCCTGTAAAAGTTGAGCAAAACAAGTAATAAGTGATAAATCGTACATAAAACAGCCAAATATGTCATTTATTTAATGAAATTCGGAGTCGTTTGCAAAATACCGCGAAAATTTTGAGTTTTTATTATTTTTTGAGAACTATTCTGTAAAAGTTGAGCAAAACAAGAAATAAGTGATAAATCGTACATAAAACAGCCAAATATGTCATTTATTTAACGAAATTTGGAGTCGTTTGCAAAATACCGTGAAAATTTTGAGTTTGCTTTTTTATATTTTTTGAGTACTACCCTGTAAAAGTTGAGCAAAACAAGTAATAAGTGATAAATCGTACATAAAACAGCCAAATATGTCATTTATTTAACGAAATTCGGAGTCGTTTGCAAAATACCGCGAAAATTTTGAGTTTGCTATTTTATATTTTTTTAGTACTACCCTGTAAAAGTTGAGCAAAACAAGTAATACGTGATAAATCGTACATAAAACAGCCAAATATGTCATTTATTTAACGAAATTCGGAGTCGTTTGCAAAATACCGTGAAAATTTTGAGTTTGCTATTTTATATTTTTTTAGTACTACCCTGTAAAAGTTGAGCACAACAAGTAATAAGTGATAAATCGTACATAAAACAGCCAAATATGTCATTTATTTAATGAAATTCGGGGTCGTTTGCAAAATACCGCGAAAATTTTGAGTTTGCTATTTTATATTTTTTTAGTACTACCCTGTAAAAGTTGAGCAAAACAAGTAATAAGTGATAAATCGTACATAAAACAGCCAAATATGTCATTTATTTAACGAAATTCGGAGTCGTTTGCAAAATACCGCGAAAATTTTGAGTTTGCTATTTTATATTTTTTTAGTACTACCCTGTAAAAGTTGAGCAAAACAAGAAATAAGTGATAAATCGTACATAAAACAACCAAATATGTCATTTATTTAATGAAATTCGGAGTCGTTTGCAAAATACCGCGAAAATTTTGAGTTTTTATTATTTTTTGAGAACTATTCTGTAAAAGTTGAGCAAAACAAGAAATAAGTGATAAATCGTACATAAAACAGCCAAATATGTCATTTATTTAACGAAATTCGTAGTCGTTTGCAAAATACCGTGAAAATTTTGAGTTTGCTATTTTATATTTTTTTAGTACTACCCTGTAAAAGTTGAGCAAAACAAGTAATAAGTGATAAATCGTACATAAAACAGCCAAATATGTCATTTATTTAATGAAATTCGGAGTCGTTTGCAAAATACCGCGAAAATTTTGAGTTTTTATTATTTTTTGAGAACTATTCTGTAAAAGTTAAGCAAAACAAGAATTAAGTGATAAATCGTACATAAAACAGCCAAATATGTCATTTATTTAACGAAATTCGGAGTCGTTTGCAAAATACCGCAAAAATTATGAGTTTGCTATTTTATATTTTTTGAGTACTACCCTGTAAAAGTTGAGCAAAACAAGTAATAAGTGATAAATCGTACATAAAACAGCCAAATATGTCATTTATTTAACGAAATTCGGAGTAGTTTGCAAAATACCGCGAAAATTTTGAGTTTGCTATTTTATATTTTTTTAGTACTACCCTGTAAAAGTTGAGCAAAACAAGTAATACGTGATAAATCGTACATAAAACAGCCAAATATGTCATTTATTTAACGAAATTCGGAGTCGTTTGCAAAATACCGTGAAAATTTTGAGTTTGCTATTTTATATTTTTTGAGTACTACCCTGTAAAAGTTGAGCACAACAAGTAATAAGTGATAAATCGTACATAAAACAGCCAAATATGTCATTTATTTAATGAAATTCGGGGTCGTTTGCAAAATACCGCGAAAATTTTGAGTTTGCTATTTTATATTTTTTTAGTACTACCCTGTAAAAGTTGAGCAAAACAAGAAATAAGTGATAAATCGTACATAAAACAGCCAAATATGTCATTTATTTAACGAAATTCGTAGTCGTTTGCAAAATACCGTGAAAATTTTGAGTTTGCTATTTTATATTTTTTTAGTACTACCCTGTAAAAGTTGAGCAAAATAAGTAATAAGTGATAAATCGTACATAAAACAGCCAAATATGTCATTTATTTAATGAAATTCGGAGTCGTTTGCAAAATACCGCGAAAATTTTGAGTTTTTATTATTTTTTGAGAACTATTCTGTAAAAGTTAAGCAAAACAAGAAATAAGTGATAAATCGTACATAAAACAGCCAAATATGTCATTTATTTAACGAAATTCGGAGTCGTTTGCAAAATACCGTGAAAATTTTGAGTTTGCTATTTTATATTTTTTTAGTACTACCCTGTAAAAGTTGAGCAAAACAAGTAATAAGTGATAAATCGTACATAAAAAAGCCAAATATGTCATTTATTTAATGAAATTCGGAGTCGTTTGCAAAATACCAAGAAAATTTTGAGTTTGCTATTTTATATTTTTTTAGTACTACCCTGTAAAAGTTGAGCAAAACAAGAAATAAGTGATAAATCGTACATAAAACAGCCAAATATGTCATTTCTTTAACGAAATTCGGAGTCGTTTGCAAAATACCGTGAAAATTTTGAGTTTGCTATTTTATATTTTTTTAGTACTACCCTGTAAATGTTGAGCAAAACAAGTAATAAGTGATAAATCGCACATAAAACAGCCAAATATGTCATTTATTTAACGAAATTCGGAGTCGTTTGCAAAATACCGCGAAAATTTTGAGTTTTTATTATTTTTTGAGAACTATTCTGTAAAAGTTGAGCAAAACAAGAAATAAGTGATAAATCGTACATAAAACAGCCAAATATGTCATTTATTTAACGAAATTCGGAGTAGTTTGCAAAATACCGCGAAAATTATGAGTTTGCTATTTTATATTTTTTGAGTTGTACCCTGTAAAAGTTGAGCAAAACAAGTAATAAGTGATAAATCGTACATAAAACAGCCAAATATGTCATTTATTTAACGAAATTCGGAGTCGTTTGCAAAATACCGCGAAAATTTTGAGTTTGCTATTTTATATTTTTTGAGTTGTACCCTGTAAAAGTTGAGCAAAACAAGTAATAAGTGATAAATCGTACATAAAACAGCCAAATATGTCATTTATTTAACGAAATTCGGAGTCGTTTGCAAAATACCGCGAAAATTTTGAGTTTGCTATTTTATATTTTTTTAGTACTACCCTGTAAAAGTTGAGCAAAACAAGTAATAAGTGATAAATCGTACATAAAACAGCCAAATATGTCATTTATTTAACGAAATTCGGAGTCGTTTGCAAAATACCGCGAAAATTTTGAGTTTGCTATTTTATATTTTTTTAGTACTACCCTGTAAAAGTTGAGCAAAACAAGAAATAAGTGATAAATCGTACATAAAACAGCCAAATATGTCATTTATTTAACGAAATTCGGAGTCGTTTGCAAAATACCGCGAAAATTTTGAGTTTGCTATTTTATATTTTTTTAGTACTACCCTGTAAAAGTTGAGCAAAACAAGTAATAAGTGATAAATCGTACATAAAACAGCCAAATATGTCATTTATTTAACGAAATTAGGAGTCGTTTGCAAAATACCGTGAAAATTTTGAGTTTTTATTATTTTTGAGACTATTCTGTAAAAGTTGAGCAAAACAAGAAATAAGTGATAAATCGTACATAAAACAGCCAAATATGTCATTTATTTAACGAAATTCGGAGTCGTTTGCAAAATACCGCGAAAATTTTGAGTTTGCTATTTTATATTTTTTTAGTACTACCCTGTAAAAGTTGAGCAAAACAAGTAATAAGTGATAAATCGTACATAAAACAGCCAAATATGTCATTTATTTAACGAAATTCGGAGTCGTTTGCAAAACACCGTGAAAATTTTGAGTTTGCTATTTTATATTTTTTTAGTACTACCCTGTAAAAGTTGAGCAAAACAAGAAATAAGTGATAAATCGTACATAAAACAGCCAAATATGTCATTTATTTAATGAAATTCGGAGTCGTTTGCAAAATACCGCGAAAATTTTGAGTTTGCTATTTTATATTTTTTTAGTACTACCCTGTAAAAGTTGAGCAAAACAAGAAATAAGTGATAAATCGTACATAAAACAGCCAAATATGTCATTTATTTAACGAAATTCGGAGTCGTTTGAAAAATACCGCGAAAATTTTGAGTTTGCTATTTTTCTTATTTTTTTAGTACTACCCTGTAAAAGTTGAGCAAAACAAGTAATAAGTGATAAATCGTACATAAAACAGCCAAATATGTCATTTATTTAATGAAATTCGGAGTCGTTTGCAAAATACCGTGAAAATTTTGAGTTTGCTATTTTATATTTTTTTAGTACTACCCTGTAAAAGTTGAGCAAAACAAGTAATAAGTGATAAATCGTACATAAAACAGCCAAATATGTCATTTATTTAACGAAATTCGGAGTCGTTTGCAAAATACCGTGAAAATTTTGAGTTTGCTATTTTATATTTTTTGAGTACTACCCTGTAAAAGTTGAGCAAAATAAGAAATAAGTGATAAATCGTACATAAAACAGCCAAATATGTCATTTATTTAATGAAATTCGGGGTCGTTTGCAAAATACCGCGAAAATTTTGAGTTTGCTATTTTATATTTTTTTAGTACTACCCTGTAAAAGTTGAGCAAAATAAGTAATAAGTGATAAATCGTACATAAAACAGCCAAATATGTCATTTATTTAATGAAATTCGGAGTCGTTTGCAAAATACCGCGAAAATTTTGAGTTTGCTATTTTATATTTTTTTAGTACTACCCTGTAAAAGTTAAGCAAAACAAGAAATAAGTGATAAATCGTACATAAAACAGCCAAATATGTCATTTCTTTAACGAAATTCGGAGTCGTTTGCAAAATACCGTGAAAATTTTGAGTTTGCTATTTTATATTTTTTGAGTACTACCCTGTAAAAGTTGAGCAAAACAAGAAATAAGTGATAAATCGTACATAAAACAGCCAAATATGTCATTTATTTAATGAAATTCGGGGTCGTTTGCAAAATACCGCGAAAATTTTGAGTTTGCTATTTTATATTTTTTTAGTACTACCCTGTAAAAGTTGAGCAAAACAAGTAATAAGTGATAAATCGTACATAAAACAGCCAAATATGTCATTTATTTAATGAAATTCGGAGTCGTTTGCAAAATACCGCGAAAATTTTGAGTTTGCTATTTTATATTTTTTTAGTACTACCCTGTAAAAGTTAAGCAAAACAAGAAATAAGTGATAAATCGTACATAAAACAGCCAAATATGTCATTTATTTAACGAAATTCGGAGTCGTTTGCAAAATACCGTGAAAATTTTGAGTTTGCTATTTTATATTTTTTTAGTACTACCCTGTAAAAGTTGAGCAAAACAAGTAATAAGTGATAAATCGTACATAAAACAGCCAAATATGTCATTTATTTAATGAAATTCGGAGTCGTTTGCAAAATACCGTGAAAATTTTGAGTTTGCTATTTTATATTTTTTTAGTACTACCCTGTAAAAGTTGAGCAAAACATGAAATAAGTGATAAATCGTACATAAAACAGCCCAATATGTCATTTCTTTAACGAAATTCGGAGTCGTTTGCAAAATACCGTGAAAATTTTGAGTTTGCTATTTTATATTTTTTTAGTACTACCCTGTAAAAGTTGAGCAAAACAAGTAATAAGTGATAAATCGTACATAAAACAGCCAAATATGTCATTTATTTAATGAAATTCGGAGTCGTTTGCAAAATACCGCGAAAATTTTGAGTTTTTATTATTTTTTGAGAACTATTCTGTAAAAGTTGAGCAAAACAAGAAATAAGTGATAAATCGTACATAAAACAGCGAAATATGTCATTTATTTAACGAAATTCGGAGTAGTTTGCAAAATACCGCGAAAATTATGAGTTTGCTATTTTATATTTTTTGAGTACTACCCTGTAAAAGTTGAGCAAAACAAGTAATAAGTGATAAATCGTACATAAAACAGCCAAATATGTCATTTATTTAACGAAATTCGGAGTCGTTTGCAAAATACCGTGAAAATTTTGAGTTTGCTATTTTATATTTTTTGAGTACTACCCTGTAAAAGTTGAGCAAAACAAGTAATAAGTGATAAATCGTACATAAAACAGCCAAATATGTCATTTATTTAATGAAATTCGGAGTCGTTTGCAAAATACCGCGAAAATTTTGAGTTTTTATTATTTTTTGAGAACTATTCTGTAAAAGTTGAGCAAAACAAGAAATAAGTGATAAATCGTACATAAAACAGCGAAATATGTCATTTATTTAACGAAATTCGGAGTAGTTTGCAAAATACCGCGAAAATTATGAGTTTGCTATTTTATATTTTTTGAGTACTACCCTGTAAAAGTTGAGCAAAACAAGTAATAAGTGATAAATCGTACATAAAACAGCCAAATATGTCATTTATTTAATGAAATTCGGAGTCGTTTGCAAAATACCGCGAAAATTTTGAGTTTTTATTATTTTTTGAGAACTATTCTGTAAAAGTTGAGCAAAACAAGAAATAAGTGATAAATCGTACATAAAACAGCCAAATATGTCATTTATTTAACGAAATTCGGAGTAGTTTGCAAAATACCGCGAAAATTTTGAGTTTTTATTATTTTTTGAGAACTATTCTGTAAAAGTTGAGCAAAACAAGAAATAAGTGATAAATCGTACATAAAACAGCCAAATATGTCATTTATTTAACGAAATTCGGAGTAGTTTGCAAAATACCGCAAAAATTATGAGTTTGCTATTTTATATTTTTTGAGTACTACCCTGTAAAAGTTGAGCAAAACAAGTAATAATTGATAAATCGTACATAAAACAGCCAAATATATCATTTATTTAACGAAATTCGGAGTAGTTTGCAAAATACCGCGAAAATTTTGAGTTTGCTATTTTATATTTTTTTAGTACTACCCTGTAAAAGTTGAGCAAAACAAGTAATACGTGATAAATCGTACATAAAACAGCCAAATATGTCATTTATTTAACGAAATTCGGAGTAGTTTGCAAAATACCGCAAAAATTATGAGTTTGCTATTTTATATTTTTTGAGTACTACCCTGTAAAAGTTGAGCAAAACAAGTAATAAGTGATAAATCGTACATAAAACAGCCAAATATGTCATTTATTTAATGAAATTCGGAGTCGTTTGCAAAATACCGCGAAAATTTTGAGTTTTTATTATTTTTTGAGAACTATTCTGTAAAAGTTGAGCAAAACAAGAAATAAGTGATAAATCGTACATAAAACAGCCAAATATGTCATTTATTTAACGAAATTCGGAGTAGTTTGCAAAATACCGCAAAAATTATGAGTTTGCTATTTTATATTTTTTGAGTACTACCCTGTAAAAGTTAAGCAAAACAAGTAATAAGTGATAAATCGTACATAAAACAGCCAAATATGTCATTTATTTAATGAAATTCGGAGTCGTTTGCAAAATACCGCGAAAATTTTGAGTTTTTATTATTTTTTGAGAACTATTCTGTAAAAGTTGAGCAAAACAAGAAATAAGTGATAAATCGTACATAAAACAGCCAAATATGTCATTTATTTAACGAAATTCGGAGTCGTTTGCAAAATACCGCGAAAATTTTGAGTTTGCTATTTTATATTTTTTTAGTACTACCCTGTAAAAGTTGAGCAAAACAAGAAATAAGTGATAAATCGTACATAAAACAGCCAAATATGTCATTTATTTAACGAAATTCGGAGTCGTTTGCAAAATACCGAGAAATTTTTGAGTTTGCTATTTTATATTTTTTGAGTACTACCCTGTAAAAGTTGAGCAAAACAAGTAATAAGTGATAAATCGTACATAAAACAGCCAAATATGTCATTTATTTAATGAAATTCGGAGTCGTTTGCAAAATACCGCGAAAATTTTGAGTTTGCTATTTTATATTTTTTTAGTACTACCCTGTAAAAGTTAAGCAAAACAAGAAATAAGTGATAAATCGTACATAAAACAGCCAAATATGTCATTTATTTAACGAAATTCGGAGTCGTTTGCAAAATACCGCGAAAATTTTGAGTTTGCTATTTTTCTTATTTTTTTAGTACTACCCTGTAAAAGTTGAGCAAAACAAGTAATAAGTTATAAATCGTACATAAAACAGCCAAATATGTCATTTATTTAATGAAATTCGGAGTCGTTTGCAAAATACCGTGAAAATTTTGAGTTTGCTATTTTATATTTTTTTAGTACTACCCTGTAAAAGTTGAGCAAAACAAGAAATAAGTGATAAATCGTACATAAAACAGCCAAATATGTCATTTATTTAACGAAATTCGGAGTAGTTTGCAAAATATGTCATTTATTTAACGAAATTCGGAGTCGTATGCAAAATACCGCGAAAATTTTGAGTTTGCTATTTTATATTTTTTTAGTACTACCCTGTAAAAGTTGAGCAAAACAAGTAATAAGTGATAAATCGTACATAAAACAGCCAAATATGTCATTTATTTAACGAAATTCGGTGTCGTTTGCAAAATACCGCGAAAATTTTGAGTTTGCTATTTTATATTTTTTTAGTACTACCCTGTAAAAGTTGAGCAAAACAAGTAATAAATGATAAATCGTACATAAAACAGCCAAATATGTCATTTATTTAACGAAATTCGGAGTCGTTTGCAAAATACCGCGAAAATTTTGAGTTTGCTATTTTATATTTTTTTAGTACTACCCTGTAAAAGTTGAGCAAAACAAGTAATAAGTGATAAATCGTACATAAAACAGCCAAATATGTCATTTATTTAATGAAATTCGGAGTCGTTTGCAAAATACCGCGAAAATTTTGAGTTTTTATTATTTTTTGAGAACTATTCTGTAAAAGTTGAGCAAAACAAGAAATAAGTGATAAATCGTACATAAAACAGCCAAATATGTCATTTATTTAACGAAATTCGGAGTCGTTTGCAAAATACCGCGAAAATTTTGAGTTTGCTATTTTTCTTATTTTTTTAGTACTACCCTGTAAAAATTGAGCAAAACAAGTAATAAGTTATAAATCGTACATAAAACAGCCAAATATGTCATTTATTTAATGAAATTCGGAGTCGTTTGCAAAATACCGCGAAAATTTTGAGTTTTTATTATTTTTTGAGAACTATTCTGTAAAAGTTGAGCAAAACAAGTAATAAGTGATAAATCGTACATAAAACAGCCAAATATGTCATTTATTTAACGAAATTCGGAGTAGTTTGCAAAATACCGCAAAAATTATGAGTTTGCTATTTTATATTTTTTGAGTACTACCCTGTAAAAGTTGAGCAAAATAAGTAATAAGTGATAAATCGTACATAAAACAGCCAAATATGTCATTTATTTAACGAAATTCGGAGTAGTTTGCAAAATACCGTGAAAATTTTGAGTTTTTATTATTTTTTGAGAACTATTCTGTAAAAGTTAAGCAAAACAAGAAATAAGTGATAAATCGTACATAAAACAGCCAAATATGTCATTTATTTAACGAAATTCGGAGTCGTTTGCAAAATACCGTGAAAATTTTGAGTTTGCTATTTTATATTTTTTTAGTACTACCCTGTAAAAGTTGAGCAAAACAAGTAATAAGTGATAAATCGTACATAAAACAGCCAAATATGTCATTTATTTAATGAAATTCGGAGTCGTTTGCAAAATACCATGAAAATTTTGAGTTTGCTATTTTATATTTTTTGAGTACTACCCTGTAAAAGTTAAGCAAAACAAGAAATAAGTGATAAATCGTACATAAAACAGCCAAATATGTCATTTATTTAACGAAATTCGGAGTCGTTTGCAAAATACCGTGAAAATTTTGAGTTTGCTATTTTATATTTTTTTAGTACTACCCTGTAAAAGTTGAGCAAAACAAGTAATAAGTGATAAATCGTACATAAAACAGCCAAATATGTCATTTATTTAATGAAATTCGGAGTCGTTTGCAAAATACCGTGAAAATTTTGAGTTTGCTATTTTATATTTTTTTAGTACTACCCTGTAAAAGTTGAGCAAAACAAGTAATAAGTGATAAATCGTACATAAAACAGCCAAATATGTCATTTATTTAACGAAATTCGGAGTCGTTTGCAAAATACCGTGAAAATTTTGAGTTTGCTATTTTATATTTTTTGAGTACTACCCTGTAAAAGTTAAGCAAAACAAGAAATAAGTGATAAATCGTACATAAAACAGCCAAATATGTCATTTATTTAACGAAATTCGGAGTAGTTTGCAAAATACCGTGAAAATTTTGAGTTTGCTATTTTATATTTTTTTAGTACTACCCTGTAAAAGTTGAGCAAAACAAGTAATAAGTGATAAATCGTACTTAAAACAGCCAAATATGTCATTTATTTAACGAAATTCGGAGTCGTTTGCAAAATACCGCGAAAATTTTGAGTTTGCTATTTTATATTTTTTTAGTACTACCCTGTAAAAGTTGAGCAAAACAAGAAATAAGTGATAAATCGTACATAAAACAGCCAAATATGTCATTTATTTAATGAAATTCGGAGTCGTTTGCAAAATACCGCGAAAATTTTGAGTTTTTATTATTTTTTGAGACTATTCTGTAAAAGTTGAGCAAAACAAGAAATAAGTGATAAATCGTACATAAAACAGCCAAATATGTCATTTATTTAACGAAATTCGGAGTCGTTTGCAAAATACCGCGAAAATTTTGAGTTTGCTATTTTATATTTTTTTAGTACTACCCTGTAAAAGTTGAGCAAAACAAGTAATAAGTGATAAATCGTACATAAAACAGCCAAATATGTCATTTATTTAACGAAATTCGGAGTCGTTTGCAAAATACCGCGAAAATTTTGAGTTTGCTATTTTATATTTTTTTAGTACTACCCTGTAAAAGTTGAGCAAAACAAGTAATAAGTGATAAATCGTACATAAAACAGCCAAATATGTCATTTATTTAACGAAATTCGGAGTCGTTTGCAAAACACCGTGAAAATTTTGAGTTTGCTATTTTATATTTTTTTAGTACTACCCTGTAAAAGTTGAGCAAAACAAGAAATAAGTGATAAATCGTACATAAAACAGCCAAATATGTCATTTATTTAATGAAATTCGGAGTCGTTTGCAAAATACCGCGAAAATTTTGAGTTTGCTATTTTATATTTTTTTAGTACTACCCTGTAAAAGTTGAGCAAAACAAGAAATAAGTGATAAATCGTACATAAAACAGCCAAATATGTCATTTATTTAACGAAATTCGGAGTCGTTTGCAAAATACCGCGAAAATTTTGAGTTTGCTATTTTTCTTATTTTTTTAGTACTACCCTGTAAAAGTTGAGCAAAACAAGAAATAAGTGATAAATCGTACATAAAACAGCCAAATATGTCATTTATTTAACGAAATTCGGAGTCGTTTGCAAAATACCGTGAAAATTTTGAGTTTGCTATTTTTTATTTTGTTAGTACTACCCTGTAAAAGTTGAGCAAAACAAGTAATAAGTGATAAATCGTACATAAAACAGCCAAATATGTCATTTATTTAATGAAATTCGGAGTCGTTTGCAAAATACCGCGAAAATTTTGAGTTTTTATTATTTTTTGAGAACTATTCTGTAAAAGTTGAGCAAAACAAGAAATAAGTGATAAATCGTACATAAAACAGCCAAATATGTCATTTATTTAATGAAATTCGGAGTCGTTTGCAAAATACCGCGAAAATTTTGAGTTTTTATTATTTTTTGAGAACAATTCTGTAAAAGTTAAGCAAAACAAGTAATAAGTGATAAATCGTACATAAAACATCCAAATATGTCATTTATTTAACGAAATTCGGAGTCGTTTGCAAAATACCGTGAAAATTTTGAGTTTGCTATTTTATATTTTTTGAGTACTACCCTGTAAAAGTTGAGCAAAACAAGAAATAAGTGATAAATCGTACATAAAACAGCCAAATATGTCATTTATTTAATGAAATTCGGGGTCGTTTGCAAAATACCGCGAAAATTTTGAGTTTGCTATTTTATATTTTTTTAGTACTACCCTGTAAAAGTTGAGCAAAACAAGTAATAAGTGATAAATCGTACATAAAACAGCCAAATATGTCATTTATTTAACGAAATTCGGAGTCGTTTGCAAAATACCGTGAAAATTTTGAGTTTGCTTTTTTATATTTTTTTAGTACTACCCTGTAAAAGTTGAGCAAAACAAGTAATAAGTGATAAATCGTACATAAAACAGCCAAATATGTCATTTATTTAATGAAATTCGGAGTCGTTTGCAAAATACCGCGAAAATTTTGAGTTTTTATTATTTTTTGAGAACTATTCTGTAAAAGTTGAGCAAAACAAGAAATAAGTGATAAATCGTACATAAAACAGCGAAATATGTCATTTATTTAACGAAATTCGGAGTAGTTTGCAAAATACCGCGAAAATTTTGAGTTTTTATTATTTTTTGAGAACTATTCTGTAAAAGTTGAGCAAAACAAGAAATAAGTGATAAATCGTACATAAAACAGCCAAATATGTCATTTATTTAATGAAATTCGGAGTCGTTTGCAAAATACCGCGAAAATTTTGAGTTTGCTATTTTTCTTATTTTTTTAGTACTACCCTGTAAAAGTTGAGCAAAACAAGTAATAAGTGATAAATCGTACATAAAACAGCCAAATATGTCATTTATTTAATGAAATTCGGAGTCGTTTGCAAAATACCGTGAAAATTTTGAGTTTGCTATTTTATATTTTTTTAGTACTACCCTGTAAAAGTTGAGCAAAACAAGAAATAAGTGATAAATCGTACATAAAACAGCCAAATATGTCATTTATTTAATGAAATTCGGAGTCGTTTGCAAAATACCGTGAAAATTTTGAGTTTGCTATTTTATATTTTTTTAGTACTACCCTGTAAAAGTTGAGCAAAACAAGAAATAAGTGATAAATCGTACATAAAACAGCCCAATATGTCATTTCTTTAACGAAATTCGGAGTCGTTTGCAAAATACCGTGAAAATTTTGAGTTTGCTATTTTATATTTTTTTAGTACTACCCTGTAAAAGTTGAGCAAAACAAGTAATAAGTGATAAATCGTACATAAAACAGCCAAATATGTCATTTATTTAATGAAATTCGGGAGTCGTTTGCAAAATACCGCGAAAATTTTGAGTTTTTATTACTTTTTGAGAACTATTCTGTAAAAGTTGAGCAAAACAAGAAATAAGTGATAAATCGTACATAAAACAGCGAAATATGTCATTTATTTAACGAAATTCGGAGTAGTTTGCAAAATACCGCGAAAATTATGAGTTTGCTATTTTATATTTTTTGAGTACTACCCTGTAAAAGTTGAGCAAAACAAGTAATAAGTGATAAATCGTACATAAAACAGCCAAATATGTCATTTATTTAACGAATTCGGAGTCGTTTGCAAAATACCGTGAAAATTTTGAGTTTGCTATTTTATATTTTTTGAGTACTACCCTGTAAAAGTTGAGCAAAACAAGTAATAAGTGATAAATCGTACATAAAACAGCCAAATATGTCATTTATTTAATGAAATTCGGAGTCGTTTGCAAAATACCGCGAAAATTTTGAGTTTTTATTATTTTTTGAGAACTATTCTGTAAAAGTTGAGCAAAACAAGAAATAAGTGATAAATCGTACATAAAACAGCCAAATATGTCATTTATTTAATGAAATTCGGAGTCGTTTGCAAAATACCGCGAAAATTTTGAGTTTTTATTATTTTTTGAGAACAATTCTGTAAAAGTTAAGCAAAACAAGTAATAAGTGATAAATCGTACATAAAACATCCAAATATGTCATTTATTTAACGAAATTCGGAGTCGTTTGCAAAATACCGTGAAAATTTTGAGTTTGCTATTTTATATTTTTTTAGTACTACCCTGTAAAAGTTGAGCAAAACAAGAAATAAGTGATAAATCGTACATAAAACAGCCAAATATGTCATTTATTTAATGAAATTCGGGTCGTTTGCAAAATACCGCGAAAATTTTGAGTTTGCTATTTTATATTTTTTTAGTACTACCCTGTAAAAGTTGAGCAAAACAAGTAATAAGTGATAAATCGTACATAAAACAGCCAAATATGTCACTTATTTAACGAAATTCGGAGTCGTTTGCAAAATACCGTGAAAATTTTGAGTTTGCTATTTTATATTTTTTTAGTACTACCCTGTAAAAGTTGAGCAAAACAAGTAATAAGTGATAAATCGTACATAAAACAGCCAAATATGTCATTTATTTAACGAAATTCGGAGTCGTTTGCAAAATACCGTAAAAATTTGAGTTTGCTATTTTATATTTTTTTAGTACTACCCTGTAAAAGTTGAGCAAAACAAGTAATAAGTGATAAATCGTACATAAAACAGCCAAATATGTCATTTATTTAATGAAATTCGGAGTCGTTTGCAAAATACCGCGAAAATTTTGAGTTTTTATTATTTTTTGAGAACTATTCTGTAAAAGTTGAGCAAAACAAGAAATAAGTGATAAATCGTACATAAAACAGCCAAATATGTCATTTATTTAATGAAATTCGGAGTCGTTTGCAAAATACCGCGAAAATTTTGAGTTTTTATTATTTTTTGAGAACAATTCTGTAAAAGTTAAACAAAACAAGTAATAAGTGATAAATCGTACATAAAACAGCCAAATATGTCATTTATTTAACGAAATTCGGAGTCGTTTGCAAAATACCGCGAAAATTTTGAGTTTGCTATTTTTCTTATTTTTTTAGTACTACCCTGTAAAAGTTGAGCAAAACAAGTAATAAGTGATAAATCGTACATAAAACAGCCAAATATGTCATTTATTTAATGAAATTCGGAGTCGTTTGCAAAATACCGTGAAAATTTTGAGTTTGCTATTTTATATTTTTTTAGTACTACCCTGTAAAAGTTGAGCAAAACAAGAAATAAGTGATAAATCGTACATAAAACAGCCAAATATGTCATTTATTTAATGAAATTCGGAGTCGTTTGCAAAATACCGTGAAAATTTTGAGTTTGCTATTTTATATTTTTTTAGTACTACCCTGTAAAAGTTGAGCAAAACAAGAAATAAGTGATAAATCGTACATAAAACAGCCCAATATGTCATTTCTTTAACGAAATTCGGAGTCGTTTGCAAAATACCGTGAAAATTTTGAGTTTGCTATTTTATATTTTTTTAGTACTACCCTGTAAAAGTTGAGCAAAACAAGTAATAAGTGATAAATCGTACATAAAACAGCCAAATATGTCATTTATTTAATGAAATTCGGAGTCGTTTGCAAAATACCGCGAAAATTTTGAGTTTTTATTACTTTTTGAGAACTATTCTGTAAAAGTTGAGCAAAACAAGAAATAAGTGATAAATCGTACATAAAACAGCGAAATATGTCATTTATTTAACGAAATTCGGAGTAGTTTGCAAAATACCGCGAAAATTATGAGTTTGCTATTTTATATTTTTTGAGTACTACCCTGTAAAAGTTGAGCAAAACAAGTAATAAGTGATAAATCGTACATAAAACAGCCAAATATGTCATTTATTTAACGAAATTCGGAGTCG
>CAWWDJ010000061.1:62500-75000 GCA_963942525.1 Ptychoptera contaminata | reverse complement strand
GCTGGCATTGTTTATGGTTAGAACTAGGGCGGTATCTGATCGCCTTCGAACCTCTAACTTTCGTTCTTGATTAATGAAAACATCTTTGGCAAATGCTTTCGCAATAGTTAGTCTTACTACGGTCCAAGAATTTCACCTCTATCGTAGTAATACTAATGCCCCCAACAGCTTCTATTAATCATTGCCTCTTGGTCTAAAAACCAAATTACAAAATAGAACAGAGACCTTATTTCATTATCCCATGCACTAAATATTTAGGCATAAAGCCTGCTTTAAGCACTTTAATTTGTTCAAAGTAATAGAACCGGTCCACGGCAGCACTCGATTAAGAGCACTGTTCATGGATTTAAAATAATAACCAGGAATTAGGAAATTACTTAAATGGATGGGCGATACAGATAATTCTTTGCTACACGAATGTAACAAAAAGCTAGTGCATCGTTAACCAACCAACCGGCAATACGTTTAAGCAACGGAGTGATGTACAACACCGACTACGCGGGGTACTACTCGTGCTAAACACAAGTTCAACTACGAACGTTTTAACCGCAACAACTTTAATATACGCTATTGGAGCTGGAGTTACCGCGGCTGCTGGCACCAGACTTGCCCTCCAATTGTTCCTTGTTAAAGGATTTAAAGTGTACTCATTCCAATTACAGGGCCTCGGATATGAGTCCTGTATTGTTATTTTTCGTCACTACCTCCCCGTGCCGGGAGTGGGTAATTTACGCGCCTGCTGCCTTCCTTAGATGTGGTAGCCGTTTCTCGGGCTCCCTCTCCGGAATCGAACCCTGATTCCCCGTTACCCGTTGCAACCATGGTAGTCCTCTACATTACCATCAATAGTTGATAGGGCAGACATTTGAAAGATATGTCGTCGGCACAATGGCCATACGATCAGCAAAGTTATCCAGATTCATGTAAAACAAGCGACCAGTAAACTGATCGATTGGTTTCAATCTAATAAAAGCACACGTCCGTAAGGTTTCGTGTTTTATTGCATGTATTAGCTCTAGAATTACCACAGTTATCCAAGTAAATTTAGATAATCTATTAAACCATAACTGATATAATGAGCCTTTTGCGGTTTCACTTTAATTTAGCTTGTACTTAGACATGCATGGCTTAATCTTTGAGACAAGCATATAACTACTGGCAGGATCAACCAGAATAGTATTTTTACATTTAACCTCAATATTATATATTTGAGTATATTTATTTACTATATGCCAAGGTATTTCCATATATTTTACCAATCAATACGCAAACAGCTAATATCAATATGGTGTATATACATATATACCTTAGGCTATATTTATTATATTTATATATTATTTATATATTATATTTATTATTTATCACGATACACAAGTTCTTACTACCATTACTTTCGTATGGTAGACGAATCAAAGCTATATATCGAAGTATAGACCTTATCATCTATACCTCTTCTTACTATTAAAATTAAAAAACTTATATAAGGAAAGTGGCCTCGCAGGGTTAGAAAATGCACACTTTTCATATAAAAACACACTAAGGAGGCCTGGTGTCTATACTTTAGTAGGTATATATACCTACCCATCGACATCAGACCTCGAATGGTTGACTACCATAGTTAATCGACTTGCCTTCATAGTCAATCGACTTGCCTTCATATATCATGGTACTATAGACCTCATATCATCGGTCCATATACCTACTAGCATAGTCAATCGACTTGCCTTCATAGTCAATCGACTTGCCTTCATAGTCAATCGACTTGCCTTCATAGTCAATCGACTTGCCTTCATATACTATAGACCTCATATCATCGGTCCATATACCTACTAGCATAGTCAGTCGACTTGCCTTCATACTTCTCCCATGAGGGATTGCGGAAGGATTGCGGAAGTATGCGACTATTAAGTATGCGACTATTAAGTATGAGACTTTTTCCAAATGTTGCCACGGGGATAACTTATACAAACTAGCTAACACCGCGACATGTCACCAATTCAATACACTAGACGACATTCTCCCATGAGGGATTGCGGAAGGATTGCGGAAGTATGCGACTATTAAGTATGCGACTATTAAGTATGAGACTATTAAGTATGAGACTTTTTCCAAATGTTGCCACGGGGATAACTTATACAAACTAGCTAACACCGCGACATGTCACCAATTCAATACACTAGACGACATTCTCCCATGAGGGATTGCGGAAGGATTGCGGAAGTATGCGACTATTAAGTATGCGACTATTAAGTATGAGACTTTTTCCAAATGTTGCCACGGGGATAACTTATACAAACTAGCTAACACCGCGACATGTCACCAATTCAATACACTAGACGACATTCTCCCATGAGGGATTGCGGAAGGATTGCGGAAGTATGCGACTATTAAGTATGCGACTATTAAGTATGAGACTTTTTCCAAATGTTGCCACGGGGATAACTTATACAAACTAGCTAACACCGCGACATGTCACCAATTCAATACACTAGACGACATTCTCCCATGAGGGATTGCGGAAGGATTGCGGAAGTATGCGACTATTAAGTATGAGACTATTAAGTATTCTCCCATGAGGGATTGCGGAAGGATTGCCATAGTGATAGTATATAGTTATAAGTAATATAAGTATGATATATTTTTCCCATAGCGAATTGCCATAGTGATAGTATATAGTTATAAGTAATATAAGTATGATATATTTTTCCCATAGCGAATTGCCATAGTGATAGTATATAGTTATAAGTAATATAAGTATGATATATTTTTCCCATAACAATATATATTCCCATATTATTAAATAAATGATTTAAATATAATTGCCTATAATATATTTAAAATATATATTTAAAATATATATTAATACATTATTATTATATATATATATATATATATATAAGATATATTATTATTATTTTATAAGAAATCCATAATTTTTTATGCAATTAATTTTAAGTTTTCTGCAATAAAAGTAAATCATATTTTAAATATATTATTAATTAATTATCCATTGAAAAGAAATCTTTATTAATGATAATAGTAAATGACAAATGGTGGTGGGTGGGCGATTATAACAAATATTGACAAACATTTTATTATTATTTGAATAGAAATTAATATTTATTTATTATTATTATTACTATTATTATAATTGTTATTAATATTATTATTAATAATATTATTATTAATATTATTATTATTATTATAAGTATTGTTATTATTATTATTATTATTAAATAAATTGTTTAAATATAATTGCCCTATATATTTAAAATATATGTTAATATATAAACAACACATATGGTGTGGCGTGTCATGCGGGTTGCATAACGTCAGGCGTATTATGAGGCAACCCATATGGTGTGGTGTGTTCTAATTATTATTATTAGAAGTATTTTTATTATTATTATTATTATTTTGATGATATTGTCCCTCTAAGAATAGCAAATCTGCGTAACACCATGGGCGGTTCGTTTTGGTGCCGCATTTTTTCAGCATGATTTATTTAAAAATTTATTATTATTTATTATAAAATTATTATTATTATGACTATTATTACTAAGGGATAACTTTTATATGAAGTGATATGTTTAATTGCGATGTGTGCACTGTGTATGGTAAGTATAAGCACTATTATGAAGACTCTACATATCAGCAACGGCCACACCATGTTAAAAGCACCGGTTCCCGTCCGATCACCGAAGTTAAGCAACATTGGGCGCGGTCAGTACTTAGATGGGTGACCGCTTGGGAACACCGCGTGTCGTTGTTTTTTTTTAAAGTCAATTGGACATGGTTAGATATGGTTGCGTATGCCGCATGATGATGGGTTGCAGATTACTTATGTTAATATATATACGTTATTTTATGATGGAAATTATAGGAAACGATGGAAATGCAAATTGTGATGCTTCTCGATATGTTGGTCGGTGTCGAATTATATTCAACGTTATTATGGTATAAAGATATTATATTATTATGTTTAGTCACGTGTGGTGCAAATAAGAAGTTTTTTTGAGTTAGGAACATCATGAGGAGTGCTCTGGTCCCAACCAGATACAAAATCCCAAGTTTGGAGTGTCAGGGAGAATTTTTGATTTTCCGGACCCCTTGGACATCTGGAGGTATTTGGCACCAGAGGGGCTTCTCGCCATGCTACACAGACCCTGTACACCAAATTTGAGCTTCCTAGGACAATCCTGAATTTTCCGGACGCCCCCGGAAATTTGGACTTCATTGGCAACTCGCCATGCCATGTAGATCACCTGTACCGAGTTTTGGCTCTCTAGCCCAATTTTGAAATTTTCCGGACCCCTCCGGAACTTAGGACCTCGGGAACCCCCCCAAAGCTCTTGGCATGTCTCCCTGACCCTATATACCAAATTTCAATCTTCTAGGCCTATTATTTAAAATTTCGGCCCCCACGGGCCCCCTGGACCCCGGCCGACATCGGGGACCACCTCGGTATGCTTAGAACACCTCCATGTACCTATATACCGAATTTCAACCTCCTAGGCCTATTATTTAAATTTTCGGCCCCCACGGGCCCCCACGGGCCCCCCGGACCCCGGCCGACATCGGGGACCACCTCGGTATGCTTAGAACACCTCCATGTACCTATATACCGAATTTCAACCTCCTAGGCCTATTATTTAAATTTTCGGCCCCCACGGGCCCCCACGGGCCCCCCGGACCCCGGCCGACATCGGGGACCACCTCGGTATGCTTAGAACACCTCCATGTACCTATATACCGAATTTCAACATCCTAGGCCTATTATTTAAATTTTCGGCCCCCACGGGCCCCCACGGGCCCCCCGGACCCCGGCCGACATCGGGGACCACCTCGGTATGCTTAGAACACCTCCATGTACCTATATACCGAATTTCAACCTCCTAGGCCTATTATTTAAATTTTCGGCCCCCACGGGCCCCCACGGGCCCCCTGGACCCCGGCCGACATCGGGGACCACCTCGGTATGCTTAGAACACCTCCATGTACCTATATACCGAATTTCAACCTCCTAGGCCTATTTTTCAAATTTTTGGACCCCACCATGTATATATATCTACTAAAGTATAGACACCAGGCCTCCTTAGTGTGTTTTTATATGAAAAGTGTGCATTTTCTAACCCTGCTAGACCACTTTCCTTATATAAGTTTTTATTCTGGTTAGAGAAAGGAGAGTAAAGACCGAGTATGATATACCATCATACTATCATCAAGCCAAGACCGATAACCTATTGGCTTGATATATGATATATAGTATACCTACTTGGTAGGTCTATTGTATATCATAGTAGGTATAGTCATCGACTATGAGGGCAAGTCGATTGACTATGAAGGCAAGTCGATTGACTATGCTAGTAGGTATATGGACCGATGATATGAGGTCTATAGTACCATGATATATGAAGGCAAGTCGATTGACTATGCTAGTAGGTATATGGACCGATGATATGAGGTCTATAGTATATGAAGGCAAGTCGATTGACTATGAAGGCAAGTCGATTGACTATGAAGGCAAGTCGATTGACTATGCTAGTAGGTATATGGACCGATGATATGAGGTCTATAGTACCATGATATATGAAGGCAAGTCGACTGACTATGCTAGTAGGTATATGGACCGATGATATGAGGTCTATAGTACCATGATATATGAAGGCAAGTCGACTGACTATGCTAGTAGGTATATGGACCGATGATATGAGGTCTATAGTATATGAAGGCAAGTCGATTGACTATGAAGGCAAGTCGATTGACTATGAAGGCAAGTCGATTGACTATGCTAGTAGGTATATGGACCGATGATATGAGGTCTATAGTACCATGATATATGAAGGCAAGTCGACTGACTATGCTAGTAGGTATATGGACCGATGATATGAGGTCTATAGTATATGAAGGCAAGTCGATTGACTATGAAGGCAAGTCGATTGACTATGCTAGTAGGTATATGGACCGATGATATGAGGTCTATAGTATATGAAGGCAAGTCGATTGACTATGCTAGTAGGTATATGGACCGATGATATGAGGTCTATAGTATATGAAGGCAAGTCGATTGACTATGAAGGCAAGTCGATTGACTATGCTAGTAGGTATATGGACCGATGATATGAGGTCTATAGTACCATGATATATGAAGGCAAGTCGATTGACTTTGAAGGCAAGTCGATTGACTATGCTAGTAGGTATATGGACCGATGATATGAGGTCTATAGTACCATGATATATGAAGGCAAGTCGATTGACTATGCTAGTAGGTATATGGACCGATGATATGAGGTCTATAGTATATGAAGGCAAGTCGATTGACTATGCTAGTAGGTATATGGACCGATGATATGAGGTCTATAGTATATGAAGGCAAGTCGATTGACTATGAAGGCAAGTCGATTGACTATGCTAGTAGGTATATGGACCGATGATATGAGGTCTATAGTATATGAAGGCAAGTCGATTGACTATGAAGGCAAGTCGATTGACTATGCTAGTAGGTATATGGACCGATGATATGAGGTCTATAGTATATGAAGGCAAGTCGATTGACTATGCTAGTAGGTATATGGACCGATGATATGAGGTCTATAGTATATGAAGGCAAGTCGATTGACTATGAAGGCAAGTCGATTGACTATGCTAGTAGGTATATGGACCGATGATATGAGGTCTATAGTATATGAAGGCAAGTCGATTGACTATGAAGGCAAGTCGATTGACTATGCTAGTAGGTATATGGACCGATGATATGAGGTCTATAGTACCATGATATATGAAGGCAAGTCGACTGACTATGCTAGTAGGTATATGGACCGATGATATGAGGTCTATAGTATATGAAGGCAAGTCGATTGACTATGAAGGCAAGTCGATTGACTATGCTAGTAGGTATATGGACCGATGATATGAGGTCTATAGTATATGAAGGCAAGTCGATTGACTATGCTAGTAGGTATATGGACCGATGATATGAGGTCTATAGTATATGAAGGCAAGTCGATTGACTATGAAGGCAAGTCGATTGACTATGCTAGTAGGTATATGGACCGATGATATGAGGTCTATAGTATATGAAGGCAAGTCGATTGACTATGAAGGCAAGTCGATTGACTATGCTAGTAGGTATATGGACCGATGATATGAGGTCTATAGTATATGAAGGCAAGTCGATTGACTATGAAGGCAAGTCGATTGACTATGCTAGTAGGTATATGGACCGATGATATGAGGTCTATAGTACCATGATATATGAAGGCAAGTCGACTGACTATGCTAGTAGGTATATGGACCGATGATATGAGGTCTATAGTACCATGATATATGAAGGCAAGTCGACTGACTATGCTAGTAGGTATATGGACCGATGATATGAGGTCTATAGTATATGAAGGCAAGTCGATTGACTATGAAGGCAAGTCGACTGACTATGCTAGTAGGTATATGGACCGATGATATGAGGTCTATAGTATATGAAGGCAAGTCGATTGACTATGAAGGCAAGTCGATTGACTATGCTAGTAGGTATATGGACCGATGATATGAGGTCTATAGTACCATGATATATGAAGGCAAGTCGACTGACTATGCTAGTAGGTATATGGACCGATGATATGAGGTCTATAGTATATGAAGGCAAGTCGATTGACTATGAAGGCAAGTCGACTGACTATGCTAGTAGGTATATGGACCGATGATATGAGGTCTATAGTATATGAAGGCAAGTCGATTGACTATGAAGGCAAGTCGATTGACTATGCTAGTAGGTATATGGACCGATGATATGAGGTCTATAGTATATGAAGGCAAGTCGATTGACTATGCTAGTAGGTATATGGACCGATGATATGAGGTCTATAGTATATGAAGGCAAGTCGATTGACTATGAAGGCAAGTCGATTGACTATGCTAGTAGGTATATGGACCGATGATATGAGGTCTATAGTACCATGATATATGAAGGCAAGTCGACTGACTATGCTAGTAGGTATATGGACCGATGATATGAGGTCTATAGTATATGAAGGCAAGTCGATTGACTATGAAGGCAAGTCGATTGACTATGCTAGTAGGTATATGGACCGATGATATGAGGTCTATAGTATATGAAGGCAAGTCGATTGACTATGCTAGTAGGTATATGGACCGATGATATGAGGTCTATAGTATATGAAGGCAAGTCGATTGACTATGAAGGCAAGTCGATTGACTATGCTAGTAGGTATATGGACCGATGATATGAGGTCTATAGTACCATGATATATGAAGGCAAGTCGACTGACTATGCTAGTAGGTATATGGACCGATGATATGAGGTCTATAGTATATGAAGGCAAGTCGATTGACTATGAAGGCAAGTCGATTGACTATGCTAGTAGGTATATGGACCGATGATATGAGGTCTATAGTATATGAAGGCAAGTCGATTGACTATGCTAGTAGGTATATGGACCGATGATATGAGGTCTATAGTATATGAAGGCAAGTCGATTGACTATGCAGGCAAGTCGATTGACTATGCTAGTAGGTATATGGACCGATGATATGAGGTCTATAGTACCATGATATATGAAGGCAAGTCGATTGACTATGCTAGTAGGTATATGGACCGATGATATGAGGTCTATAGTACCATGATATATGAAGGCAAGTCGATTGACTATGCTAGTAGGTATATGGACCGATGATATGAGGTCTATAGTACCATGATATATGAAGGCAAGTCGACTGACTATGCTAGTAGGTATATGGACCGATGATATGAGGTCTATAGTACCATGATATATGAAGGCAAGTCGACTGACTATGCTAGTAGGTATATGGACCGATGATATGAGGTCTATAGTATATGAAGGCAAGTCGATTGACTATGAAGGCAAGTCGATTGACTATGCTAGTAGGTATATGGACCGATGATATGAGGTCTATAGTATATGAAGGCAAGTCGATTGACTATGCTAGTAGGTATATGGACCGATGATATGAGGTCTATAGTACCATGATATATGAAGGCAAGTCGATTGACTATGAAGGCAAGTCGATTAACTATGGTAGTCAACCATTCGAGGTCTGATGTCGATGGGTAGGTATATATACCTACTAAAGTATAGACACCAGGCCTCCTTAGTGTGTTTTTATATGAAAAGTGTGCATTTTCTAACCCTGCGAGGCCACTTTCCTTATATAAGTTTTTTAATTTTAATAGTAAGAAGAGGTATAGATGATAAGGTCTATACTTCGATATATAGCTTTGATTCGTCTACCATACGAAAGTAATGGTAGTAAGAACTTGTGTATCGTGATAAATAATAAATATAATATATAAATAATATATAAATATAATAAATATAGCCTAAGGTATATATGTATATACACCATATTGATATTAGCTGTTTGCGTATTGATTGGTAAAATATATGGAAATACCTTGGCATATAGTAAATAAATATACTCAAATATATAATATTGAGGTTAAATGTAAAAATACTATTCTGGTTGATCCTGCCAGTAGTTATATGCTTGTCTCAAAGATTAAGCCATGCATGTCTAAGTACAAGCTAAATTAAAGTGAAACCGCAAAAGGCTCATTATATCAGTTATGGTTTAATAGATTATCTAAATTTACTTGGATAACTGTGGTAATTCTAGAGCTAATACATGCAATAAAACACGAAACCTTACGGACGTGTGCTTTTATTAGATTGAAACCAATCGATCAGTTTACTGGTCGCTTGTTTTACATGAATCTGGATAACTTTGCTGATCGTATGGCCATTGTGCCGACGACATATCTTTCAAATGTCTGCCCTATCAACTATTGATGGTAATGTAGAGGACTACCATGGTTGCAACGGGTAACGGGGAATCAGGGTTCGATTCCGGAGAGGGAGCCCGAGAAACGGCTACCACATCTAAGGAAGGCAGCAGGCGCGTAAATTACCCACTCCCGGCACGGGGAGGTAGTGACGAAAAATAACAATACAGGACTCATATCCGAGGCCCTGTAATTGGAATGAGTACACTTTAAATCCTTTAACAAGGAACAATTGGAGGGCAAGTCTGGTGCCAGCAGCCGCGGTAACTCCAGCTCCAATAGCGTATATTAAAGTTGTTGCGGTTAAAACGTTCGTAGTTGAACTTGTGTTTAGCACGAGTAGTACCCCGCGTAGTCGGTGTTGTACATCACTCCGTTGCTTAAACGTATTGCCGGTTGGTTGGTTAACGATGCACTAGCTTTTTGTTACATTCGTGTAGCAAAGAATTATCTGTATCGCCCATCCATTTAAGTAATTTCCTAATTCCTGGTTATTACTTTAAATCCATGAACAGTGCTCTTAATCGAGTGCTGCCGTGGACCGGTTCTATTACTTTGAACAAATTAAAGTGCTTAAAGCAGGCTTTATGCCTAAATATTTAGTGCATGGGATAATGAAATAAGGTCTCTGTTCTATTTTGTAATTTGGTTTTTAGACCAAGAGGCAATGATTAATAGAAGCTGTTGGGGGCATTAGTATTACTACGATAGAGGTGAAATTCTTGGACCGTAGTAAGACTAACTATTGCGAAAGCATTTGCCAAAGATGTTTTCATTAATCAAGAACGAAAGTTAGAGGTTCGAAGGCGATCAGATACCGCCCTAGTTCTAACCATAAACAATGCCAGCCAGCAATTGGATGTAGCTACTTAATATGGTTCATCCAATAACTTTCGGGAAACCAAAGCTTTTGGGCTCCGGGGGAAGTATGGTTGCAAAGCTGAAACTTAAAGGAATTGACGGAAGGGCACCACCAGGAGTGGAGCCTGCGGCTTAATTTGACTCAACACGGGAAAACTTACCAGGTCCGAACATAAATGAGTAAGACAGATTGATAGCTCTTTCTCGAATATATGGGTGGTGGTGCATGGCCGTTCTTAGTTCGTGGAGTGATTTGTCTGGTTAATTCCGATAACGAACGAGACTCAAATATATTAAATAGATGCTGGCAGGAGTATAGCGCTGAAGCATTGCATACTGATTCATTTATACTTGTATTTATGTATTATGCTATGTGATGTGGAGTTATACCTGTTGGTTTGTCTTGATATATGTGAATAATCTAATGGTTAATTATATAAGGAGAGACACTTAGCTTCTTAAGTGGACAAATTGTGTCTAGCAATAATGAGATTGAGCAATAACAGGTCTGTGATGCCCTTAGATGTTCTGGGCTGCACGCGCGCTACAATGAGAGTTGCAATATGTTTCCTAGGCTGAGAGGTACGGGTAAACCTTTCAAATACTGTCTTACTAGGGATTGTAGACTGTAACTGTTTACATGAACCTGGAATTCCCAGTAAACGCGAGTCATAAGCTCGTATTGATTACGTCCCTGCCCTTTGTACACACCGCCCGTCGCTACTACCGATTGAATTATTTAGTGAGGTCTCCGGACGCGATCCCCGTGATACCTTGTGTATTGCGGTTGCTTCGCAGAAGTTGACCAAACTTGATTATTTAGAGGAAGTAAAAGTCGTAACAAGGTTTCCGTAGGTGAACCTGCGGAAGGATCATTATTGATTTAAACCTAATAAATATATAACCAAATTATACCACCATATTCATAGTTAAATATGAATATGATCGTCAAGTCGATATATGTTCTAATTATATTAGACATAAAGGTATTGAGATGCCACCATGCTATATGCATGATCGTATCTAGTCGATATATGTGTATATATGTAAATATATAACATAAAGGCATAGTCTCGTACAATATAATGTTTATTAACATATTTTATTAAATTTAATTACTATATTACCCTAAGCGGGGGATCACTTGGCTCATAGGTCGATGAAGAACGCAGCAAACTGCGCGTCGCCATGTGAACTGCAGGACACATGAACATCGACATTTCGAACGCAAATGGCGGTTCATGCGATGTTATTTAATTAATTTTAATTAACTGCATGAACCACACATGGTTGAGGGTCATTATATTATCATAAATGAACTAGTTTTTATTTATATAAAGACTGCTTAATGTATTATTATATAAATACGTATAATAATATGAAATATTATGATATATAAATTATATTTAACTTCTATATGTCATTAAAATTATTATAAATTTGAATTGAGCATATGAAGTATAAAGATAGATTTATATTGAAAAAAGATTGAAAATTATAATGTGACCTCAACTCATGTGTGACTACCCCCTGAATTTAAGCATATTAATGAGGGGAGGAAAAGAAACTAACTAGGATTCCTTAAGTAGCGGCGAGCGAAACAGGAAAAGCTCAACACATAGTCTTAAACCGTAAAGGTGTACAGATATGCTGTGTATGAAAGAGCCTACTATCTTATAAATATTATAATAAGTTCAAGTCCATCTTGAATGCGGCCATTTACCCATAGAGGGTGCCAGGCCCGTACAACTATTATATATTATAAGAAGGTTTCTTTTTTGAGTCGTGTTGCTTGATAGTGCAGCACAAAGTGGGTGATAAA
>CAWWDJ010000061.1:47500-57500 GCA_963942525.1 Ptychoptera contaminata | reverse complement strand
GACTATTAAGTATGAGACTTTTTCCAAATGTTGCCACGGGGATAACTTATACAAACTAGCTAACACCGCGACATGTCACCAATTCAATACACTAGACGACATTCTCCCATGAGGGATTGCGGAAGGATTGCGGAAGTATGCGACTATTAAGTATGCGACTATTAAGTATGAGACTTTTTCCAAATGTTGCCACGGGGATAACTTATACAAACTAGCTAACACCGCGACATGTCACCAATTCAATACACTAGACGACATTCTCCCATGAGGGATTGCGGAAGGATTGCGGAAGTATGCGACTATTAAGTATGCGACTATTAAGTATGCGACTATTAAGTATGAGACTTTTTCCAAATGTTGCCACGGGGATAACTTATACAAACTAGCTAACACCGCGACATGTCACCAATTCAATACACTAGACGACATTCTCCCATGAGGGATTGCGGAAGGATTGCGGAAGTATGCGACTATTAAGTATGCGACTATTAAGTATGAGACTTTTTCCAAATGTTGCCACGGGGATAACTTATACAAACTAGCTAACATCGCGACATGTCACCAATTCAATACACTAGACGACATTCTCCCATGAGGGATTGCGGAAGGATTGCGGAAGTATGCGACTATTAAGTATGCGACTATTAAGTATGAGACTATTAAGTATTCTCCCATGAGGGATTGCGGAAGGATTGCCATAGTGATAGTATATAGTTATAAGTAATATAAGTATGATATATTTTTCCCATAGCGAATTGCCATAGTGATAGTATATAGTTATAAGTAATATAAGTATGATATATTTTTCCCATAGCGAATTGCCATAGTGATAGTATATAGTTATAAGTAATATAAGTATGATATATTTTTCCCATAACAATATATATTCCCATATTATTAAATAAATGATTTAAATATAATTGCCTATAATATATTTAAAATATATATTAATACATTATTATTATATATATATATATATATATAAGATATATTATTATTATTTTATAAGAAATCCATAATTTTTTATGCAATTAATTTTAAGTTTTCTGCAATAAAAGTAAATCATATTTTAAATATATTATTAATTAATTATCCATTGAAAAGAAATCTTTATTAATGATAATAGTAAATGACAAATGGTGGTGGGTGGGCGATTATAACAAATATTGACAAACATTTTATTATTATTTGAATAGAAATTAATATTTATTTATTATTATTATTACTATTATTATAATTGTTATTAATATTATTATTAATAATATTATTATTAATATTATTATTATTATTATAAGTATTGTTATTATTATTATTATTATTAAATAAATTGTTTAAATATAATTGCCCTATATATTTAAAATATATGTTAATATATAAACAACACATATGGTGTGGCGTGTCATGCGGGTTGCATAACGTCAGGCGTATTATGAGGCAACCCATATGGTGTGGTGTGTTCTAATTATTATTATTAGAAGTATTTTTATTATTATTATTATTATTTTGATGATATTGTCCCTCTAAGAATAGCAAATCTGCGTAACACCATGGGCGGTTCGTTTTGGTGCCGCATTTTTTCAGCATGATTTATTTAAAAATTTATTATTATTTATTATAAAATTATTATTATTATGACTATTATTACTAAGGGATAACTTTTATATGAAGTGATATGTTTAATTGCGATGTGTGCACTGTGTATGGTAAGTATAAGCACTATTATGAAGACTCTACATATCAGCAACGGCCACACCATGTTAAAAGCACCGGTTCCCGTCCGATCACCGAAGTTAAGCAACATTGGGCGCGGTCAGTACTTAGATGGGTGACCGCTTGGGAACACCGCGTGTCGTTGTTTTTTTTTAAAGTCAATTGGACATGGTTAGATATGGTTGCGTATGCCGCATGATGATGGGTTGCAGATTACTTATGTTAATATATATACGTTATTTTATGATGGAAATTATAGGAAACGATGGAAATGCAAATTGTGATGCTTCTCGATATGTTGGTCGGTGTCGAATTATATTCAACGTTATTATGGTATAAAGATATTATATTATTATGTTTAGTCACGTGTGGTGCAAATAAGAAGTTTTTTTGAGTTAGGAACATCATGAGGAGTGCTCTGGTCCCAACCAGATACAAAATCCCAAGTTTGGAGTGTCAGGGAGAATTTTTGATTTTCCGGACCCCTTGGACATCTGGAGGTATTTGGCACCAGAGGGGCTTCTCGCCATGCTACACAGACCCTGTACACCAAATTTGAGCTTCCTAGGACAATCCTGAATTTTCCGGACGCCCCCGGAAATTTGGACTTCATTGGCAACTCGCCATGCCATGTAGATCACCTGTACCGAGTTTTGGCTCTCTAGCCCAATTTTGAAATTTTCCGGACCCCTCCGGAACTTAGGACCTCGGGAACCCCCCCAAAGCTCTTGGCATGTCTCCCTGACCCTATATACCAAATTTCAATCTTCTAGGCCTATTATTTAAAATTTCGGCCCCCACGGGCCCCCTGGACCCCGGCCGACATCGGGGACCACCTCGGTATGCTTAGAACACCTCCATGTACCTATATACCGAATTTCAACCTCCTAGGCCTATTATTTAAATTTTCGGCCCCCACGGGCCCCCACGGGCCCCCCGGACCCCGGCCGACATCGGGGACCACCTCGGTATGCTTAGAACACCTCCATGTACCTATATACCGAATTTCAACCTCCTAGGCCTATTATTTAAATTTTCGGCCCCCACGGGCCCCCACGGGCCCCCCGGACCCCGGCCGACATCGGGGACCACCTCGGTATGCTTAGAACACCTCCATGTACCTATATACCGAATTTCAACATCCTAGGCCTATTATTTAAATTTTCGGCCCCCACGGGCCCCCACGGGCCCCCCGGACCCCGGCCGACATCGGGGACCACCTCGGTATGCTTAGAACACCTCCATGTACCTATATACCGAATTTCAACCTCCTAGGCCTATTATTTAAATTTTCGGCCCCCACGGGCCCCCACGGGCCCCCTGGACCCCGGCCGACATCGGGGACCACCTCGGTATGCTTAGAACACCTCCATGTACCTATATACCGAATTTCAACCTCCTAGGCCTATTTTTCAAATTTTTGGACCCCACCATGTATATATATCTACTAAAGTATAGACACCAGGCCTCCTTAGTGTGTTTTTATATGAAAAGTGTGCATTTTCTAACCCTGCTAGACCACTTTCCTTATATAAGTTTTTATTCTGGTTAGAGAAAGGAGAGTAAAGACCGAGTATGATATACCATCATACTATCATCAAGCCAAGACCGATAACCTATTGGCTTGATATATGATATATAGTATACCTACTTGGTAGGTCTATTGTATATCATAGTAGGTATAGTCATCGACTATGAGGGCAAGTCGATTGACTATGAAGGCAAGTCGATTGACTATGCTAGTAGGTATATGGACCGATGATATGAGGTCTATAGTACCATGATATATGAAGGCAAGTCGATTGACTATGCTAGTAGGTATATGGACCGATGATATGAGGTCTATAGTATATGAAGGCAAGTCGATTGACTATGAAGGCAAGTCGATTGACTATGAAGGCAAGTCGATTGACTATGCTAGTAGGTATATGGACCGATGATATGAGGTCTATAGTACCATGATATATGAAGGCAAGTCGACTGACTATGCTAGTAGGTATATGGACCGATGATATGAGGTCTATAGTACCATGATATATGAAGGCAAGTCGACTGACTATGCTAGTAGGTATATGGACCGATGATATGAGGTCTATAGTATATGAAGGCAAGTCGATTGACTATGAAGGCAAGTCGATTGACTATGAAGGCAAGTCGATTGACTATGCTAGTAGGTATATGGACCGATGATATGAGGTCTATAGTACCATGATATATGAAGGCAAGTCGACTGACTATGCTAGTAGGTATATGGACCGATGATATGAGGTCTATAGTATATGAAGGCAAGTCGATTGACTATGAAGGCAAGTCGATTGACTATGCTAGTAGGTATATGGACCGATGATATGAGGTCTATAGTATATGAAGGCAAGTCGATTGACTATGCTAGTAGGTATATGGACCGATGATATGAGGTCTATAGTATATGAAGGCAAGTCGATTGACTATGAAGGCAAGTCGATTGACTATGCTAGTAGGTATATGGACCGATGATATGAGGTCTATAGTACCATGATATATGAAGGCAAGTCGATTGACTTTGAAGGCAAGTCGATTGACTATGCTAGTAGGTATATGGACCGATGATATGAGGTCTATAGTACCATGATATATGAAGGCAAGTCGATTGACTATGCTAGTAGGTATATGGACCGATGATATGAGGTCTATAGTATATGAAGGCAAGTCGATTGACTATGCTAGTAGGTATATGGACCGATGATATGAGGTCTATAGTATATGAAGGCAAGTCGATTGACTATGAAGGCAAGTCGATTGACTATGCTAGTAGGTATATGGACCGATGATATGAGGTCTATAGTATATGAAGGCAAGTCGATTGACTATGAAGGCAAGTCGATTGACTATGCTAGTAGGTATATGGACCGATGATATGAGGTCTATAGTATATGAAGGCAAGTCGATTGACTATGCTAGTAGGTATATGGACCGATGATATGAGGTCTATAGTATATGAAGGCAAGTCGATTGACTATGAAGGCAAGTCGATTGACTATGCTAGTAGGTATATGGACCGATGATATGAGGTCTATAGTATATGAAGGCAAGTCGATTGACTATGAAGGCAAGTCGATTGACTATGCTAGTAGGTATATGGACCGATGATATGAGGTCTATAGTACCATGATATATGAAGGCAAGTCGACTGACTATGCTAGTAGGTATATGGACCGATGATATGAGGTCTATAGTATATGAAGGCAAGTCGATTGACTATGAAGGCAAGTCGATTGACTATGCTAGTAGGTATATGGACCGATGATATGAGGTCTATAGTATATGAAGGCAAGTCGATTGACTATGCTAGTAGGTATATGGACCGATGATATGAGGTCTATAGTATATGAAGGCAAGTCGATTGACTATGAAGGCAAGTCGATTGACTATGCTAGTAGGTATATGGACCGATGATATGAGGTCTATAGTATATGAAGGCAAGTCGATTGACTATGAAGGCAAGTCGATTGACTATGCTAGTAGGTATATGGACCGATGATATGAGGTCTATAGTATATGAAGGCAAGTCGATTGACTATGAAGGCAAGTCGATTGACTATGCTAGTAGGTATATGGACCGATGATATGAGGTCTATAGTACCATGATATATGAAGGCAAGTCGACTGACTATGCTAGTAGGTATATGGACCGATGATATGAGGTCTATAGTACCATGATATATGAAGGCAAGTCGACTGACTATGCTAGTAGGTATATGGACCGATGATATGAGGTCTATAGTATATGAAGGCAAGTCGATTGACTATGAAGGCAAGTCGACTGACTATGCTAGTAGGTATATGGACCGATGATATGAGGTCTATAGTATATGAAGGCAAGTCGATTGACTATGAAGGCAAGTCGATTGACTATGCTAGTAGGTATATGGACCGATGATATGAGGTCTATAGTACCATGATATATGAAGGCAAGTCGACTGACTATGCTAGTAGGTATATGGACCGATGATATGAGGTCTATAGTATATGAAGGCAAGTCGATTGACTATGAAGGCAAGTCGACTGACTATGCTAGTAGGTATATGGACCGATGATATGAGGTCTATAGTATATGAAGGCAAGTCGATTGACTATGAAGGCAAGTCGATTGACTATGCTAGTAGGTATATGGACCGATGATATGAGGTCTATAGTATATGAAGGCAAGTCGATTGACTATGCTAGTAGGTATATGGACCGATGATATGAGGTCTATAGTATATGAAGGCAAGTCGATTGACTATGAAGGCAAGTCGATTGACTATGCTAGTAGGTATATGGACCGATGATATGAGGTCTATAGTACCATGATATATGAAGGCAAGTCGACTGACTATGCTAGTAGGTATATGGACCGATGATATGAGGTCTATAGTATATGAAGGCAAGTCGATTGACTATGAAGGCAAGTCGATTGACTATGCTAGTAGGTATATGGACCGATGATATGAGGTCTATAGTATATGAAGGCAAGTCGATTGACTATGCTAGTAGGTATATGGACCGATGATATGAGGTCTATAGTATATGAAGGCAAGTCGATTGACTATGAAGGCAAGTCGATTGACTATGCTAGTAGGTATATGGACCGATGATATGAGGTCTATAGTACCATGATATATGAAGGCAAGTCGACTGACTATGCTAGTAGGTATATGGACCGATGATATGAGGTCTATAGTATATGAAGGCAAGTCGATTGACTATGAAGGCAAGTCGATTGACTATGCTAGTAGGTATATGGACCGATGATATGAGGTCTATAGTATATGAAGGCAAGTCGATTGACTATGCTAGTAGGTATATGGACCGATGATATGAGGTCTATAGTATATGAAGGCAAGTCGATTGACTATGCAGGCAAGTCGATTGACTATGCTAGTAGGTATATGGACCGATGATATGAGGTCTATAGTACCATGATATATGAAGGCAAGTCGATTGACTATGCTAGTAGGTATATGGACCGATGATATGAGGTCTATAGTACCATGATATATGAAGGCAAGTCGATTGACTATGCTAGTAGGTATATGGACCGATGATATGAGGTCTATAGTACCATGATATATGAAGGCAAGTCGACTGACTATGCTAGTAGGTATATGGACCGATGATATGAGGTCTATAGTACCATGATATATGAAGGCAAGTCGACTGACTATGCTAGTAGGTATATGGACCGATGATATGAGGTCTATAGTATATGAAGGCAAGTCGATTGACTATGAAGGCAAGTCGATTGACTATGCTAGTAGGTATATGGACCGATGATATGAGGTCTATAGTATATGAAGGCAAGTCGATTGACTATGCTAGTAGGTATATGGACCGATGATATGAGGTCTATAGTACCATGATATATGAAGGCAAGTCGATTGACTATGAAGGCAAGTCGATTAACTATGGTAGTCAACCATTCGAGGTCTGATGTCGATGGGTAGGTATATATACCTACTAAAGTATAGACACCAGGCCTCCTTAGTGTGTTTTTATATGAAAAGTGTGCATTTTCTAACCCTGCGAGGCCACTTTCCTTATATAAGTTTTTTAATTTTAATAGTAAGAAGAGGTATAGATGATAAGGTCTATACTTCGATATATAGCTTTGATTCGTCTACCATACGAAAGTAATGGTAGTAAGAACTTGTGTATCGTGATAAATAATAAATATAATATATAAATAATATATAAATATAATAAATATAGCCTAAGGTATATATGTATATACACCATATTGATATTAGCTGTTTGCGTATTGATTGGTAAAATATATGGAAATACCTTGGCATATAGTAAATAAATATACTCAAATATATAATATTGAGGTTAAATGTAAAAATACTATTCTGGTTGATCCTGCCAGTAGTTATATGCTTGTCTCAAAGATTAAGCCATGCATGTCTAAGTACAAGCTAAATTAAAGTGAAACCGCAAAAGGCTCATTATATCAGTTATGGTTTAATAGATTATCTAAATTTACTTGGATAACTGTGGTAATTCTAGAGCTAATACATGCAATAAAACACGAAACCTTACGGACGTGTGCTTTTATTAGATTGAAACCAATCGATCAGTTTACTGGTCGCTTGTTTTACATGAATCTGGATAACTTTGCTGATCGTATGGCCATTGTGCCGACGACATATCTTTCAAATGTCTGCCCTATCAACTATTGATGGTAATGTAGAGGACTACCATGGTTGCAACGGGTAACGGGGAATCAGGGTTCGATTCCGGAGAGGGAGCCCGAGAAACGGCTACCACATCTAAGGAAGGCAGCAGGCGCGTAAATTACCCACTCCCGGCACGGGGAGGTAGTGACGAAAAATAACAATACAGGACTCATATCCGAGGCCCTGTAATTGGAATGAGTACACTTTAAATCCTTTAACAAGGAACAATTGGAGGGCAAGTCTGGTGCCAGCAGCCGCGGTAACTCCAGCTCCAATAGCGTATATTAAAGTTGTTGCGGTTAAAACGTTCGTAGTTGAACTTGTGTTTAGCACGAGTAGTACCCCGCGTAGTCGGTGTTGTACATCACTCCGTTGCTTAAACGTATTGCCGGTTGGTTGGTTAACGATGCACTAGCTTTTTGTTACATTCGTGTAGCAAAGAATTATCTGTATCGCCCATCCATTTAAGTAATTTCCTAATTCCTGGTTATTACTTTAAATCCATGAACAGTGCTCTTAATCGAGTGCTGCCGTGGACCGGTTCTATTACTTTGAACAAATTAAAGTGCTTAAAGCAGGCTTTATGCCTAAATATTTAGTGCATGGGATAATGAAATAAGGTCTCTGTTCTATTTTGTAATTTGGTTTTTAGACCAAGAGGCAATGATTAATAGAAGCTGTTGGGGGCATTAGTATTACTACGATAGAGGTGAAATTCTTGGACCGTAGTAAGACTAACTATTGCGAAAGCATTTGCCAAAGATGTTTTCATTAATCAAGAACGAAAGTTAGAGGTTCGAAGGCGATCAGATACCGCCCTAGTTCTAACCATAAACAATGCCAGCCAGCAATTGGATGTAGCTACTTAATATGGTTCATCCAATAACTTTCGGGAAACCAAAGCTTTTGGGCTCCGGGGGAAGTATGGTTGCAAAGCTGAAACTTAAAGGAATTGACGGAAGGGCACCACCAGGAGTGGAGCCTGCGGCTTAATTTGACTCAACACGGGAAAACTTACCAGGTCCGAACATAAATGAGTAAGACAGATTGATAGCTCTTTCTCGAATATATGGGTGGTGGTGCATGGCCGTTCTTAGTTCGTGGAGTGATTTGTCTGGTTAATTCCGATAACGAACGAGACTCAAATATATTAAATAGATGCTGGCAGGAGTATAGCGCTGAAGCATTGCATACTGATTCATTTATACTTGTATTTATGTATTATGCTATGTGATGTGGAGTTATACCTGTTGGTTTGTCTTGATATATGTGAATAATCTAATGGTTAATTATATAAGGAGAGACACTTAGCTTCTTAAGTGGACAAATTGTGTCTAGCAATAATGAGATTGAGCAATAACAGGTCTGTGATGCCCTTAGATGTTCTGGGCTGCACGCGCGCTACAATGAGAGTTGCAATATGTTTCCTAGGCTGAGAGGTACGGGTAAACCTTTCAAATACTGTCTTACTAGGGATTGTAGACTGTAACTGTTTACATGAACCTGGAATTCCCAGTAAACGCGAGTCATAAGCTCGTATTGATTACGTCCCTGCCCTTTGTACACACCGCCCGTCGCTACTACCGATTGAATTATTTAGTGAGGTCTCCGGACGCGATCCCCGTGATACCTTGTGTATTGCGGTTGCTTCGCAGAAGTTGACCAAACTTGATTATTTAGAGGAAGTAAAAGTCGTAACAAGGTTTCCGTAGGTGAACCTGCGGAAGGATCATTATTGATTTAAACCTAATAAATATATAACCAAATTATACCACCATATTCATAGTTAAATATGAATATGATCGTCAAGTCGATATATGTTCTAATTATATTAGACATAAAGGTATTGAGATGCCACCATGCTATATGCATGATCGTATCTAGTCGATATATGTGTATATATGTAAATATATAACATAAAGGCATAGTCTCGTACAATATAATGTTTATTAACATATTTTATTAAATTTAATTACTATATTACCCTAAGCGGGGGATCACTTGGCTCATAGGTCGATGAAGAACGCAGCAAACTGCGCGTCGCCATGTGAACTGCAGGACACATGAACATCGACATTTCGAACGCAAATGGC
>CAWWDJ010000061.1:27500-42500 GCA_963942525.1 Ptychoptera contaminata | reverse complement strand
GGGATAACTTATACAAACTAGCTAACACCGCGACATGTCACCAATTCAATACACTAGACGACATTCTCCCATGAGGGATTGCGGAAGGATTGCGGAAGTATGCGACTATTAAGTATGCGACTATTAAGTATGAGACTTTTTCCAAATGTTGCCACGGGGATAACTTATACAAACTAGCTAACATCGCGACATGTCACCAATTCAATACACTAGACGACATTCTCCCATGAGGGATTGCGGAAGGATTGCGGAAGTATGCGACTATTAAGTATGCGACTATTAAGTATGAGACTTTTTCCAAATGTTGCCACGGGGATAACTTATACAAACTAGCTAACACCGCGACATGTCACCAATTCAATACACTAGACGACATTCTCCCATGAGGGATTGCGGAAGGATTGCGGAAGTATGCGACTATTAAGTATGCGACTATTAAGTATGAGACTTTTTCCAAATGTTGCCACGGGGATAACTTATACAAACTAGCTAACACCGCGACATGTCACCAATTCAATACACTAGACGACATTCTCCCATGAGGGATTGCGGAAGGATTGCGGAAGTATGCGACTATTAAGTATGCGACTATTAAGTATGAGACTTTTTCCAAATGTTGCCACGGGGATAACTTATACAAACTAGCTAACACCGCGACATGTCACCAATTCAATACACTAGACGACATTCTCCCATGAGGGATTGCGGAAGGATTGCGGAAGTATGCGACTATTAAGTATGCGACTATTAAGTATGAGACTTTTTCCAAATGTTGCCACGGGGATAACTTATACAAACTAGCTAACACCGCGACATGTCACCAATTCAATACACTAGACGACATTCTCCCATGAGGGATTGCGGAAGGATTGCGGAAGTATGCGACTATTAAGTATGCGACTATTAAGTATGCGACTATTAAGTATGAGACTTTTTCCAAATGTTGCCACGGGGATAACTTATACAAACTAGCTAACACCGCGACATGTCACCAATTCAATACACTAGACGACATTCTCCCATGAGGGATTGCGGAAGGATTGCGGAAGTATGCGACTATTAAGTATGCGACTATTAAGTATGAGACTTTTTCCAAATGTTGCCACGGGGATAACTTATACAAACTAGCTAACATCGCGACATGTCACCAATTCAATACACTAGACGACATTCTCCCATGAGGGATTGCGGAAGGATTGCGGAAGTATGCGACTATTAAGTATGCGACTATTAAGTATGAGACTATTAAGTATGAGACTTTTTCCAAATGTTGCCACGGGGATAACTTATACAAACTAGCTAACACCGCGACATGTCACCAATTCAATACACTAGACGACATTCTCCCATGAGGGATTGCGGAAGGATTGCGGAAGTATGCGACTATTAAGTATGCGACTATTAAGTATGAGACTTTTTCCAAATGTTGCCACGGGGATAACTTATACAAACTAGCTAACATCGCGACATGTCACCAATTCAATACACTAGACGACATTCTCCCATGAGGGATTGCGGAAGGATTGCGGAAGTATGCGACTATTAAGTATGCGACTATTAAGTATGAGACTATTAAGTATGAGACTTTTTCCAAATGTTGCCACGGGGATAACTTATACAAACTAGCTAACACCGCGACATGTCACCAATTCAATACACTAGACGACATTCTCCCATGAGGGATTGCGGAAGGATTGCGGAAGTATGCGACTATTAAGTATGCGACTATTAAGTATGAGACTTTTTCCAAATGTTGCCACGGGGATAACTTATACAAACTAGCTAACACCGCGACATGTCACCAATTCAATACACTAGACGACATTCTCCCATGAGGGATTGCGGAAGGATTGCGGAAGTATGCGACTATTAAGTATGCGACTATTAAGTATGCGACTATTAAGTATGAGACTTTTTCCAAATGTTGCCACGGGGATAACTTATACAAACTAGCTAACACCGCGACATGTCACCAATTCAATACACTAGACGACATTCTCCCATGAGGGATTGCGGAAGGATTGCGGAAGTATGCGACTATTAAGTATGCGACTATTAAGTATGAGACTTTTTCCAAATGTTGCCACGGGGATAACTTATACAAACTAGCTAACATCGCGACATGTCACCAATTCAATACACTAGACGACATTCTCCCATGAGGGATTGCGGAAGGATTGCGGAAGTATGCGACTATTAAGTATGCGACTATTAAGTATGAGACTATTAAGTATGAGACTTTTTCCAAATGTTGCCACGGGGATAACTTATACAAACTAGCTAACACCGCGACATGTCACCAATTCAATACACTAGACGACATTCTCCCATGAGGGATTGCGGAAGGATTGCGGAAGTATGCGACTATTAAGTATGCGACTATTAAGTATGAGACTTTTTCCAAATGTTGCCACGGGGATAACTTATACAAACTAGCTAACATCGCGACATGTCACCAATTCAATACACTAGACGACATTCTCCCATGAGGGATTGCGGAAGGATTGCGGAAGTATGCGACTATTAAGTATGCGACTATTAAGTATGAGACTATTAAGTATGAGACTTTTTCCAAATGTTGCCACGGGGATAACTTATACAAACTAGCTAACACCGCGACATGTCACCAATTCAATACACTAGACGACATTCTCCCATGAGGGATTGCGGAAGGATTGCGGAAGTATGCGACTATTAAGTATGCGACTATTAAGTATGCGACTATTAAGTATGAGACTTTTTCCAAATGTTGCCACGGGGATAACTTATACAAACTAGCTAACACCGCGACATGTCACCAATTCAATACACTAGACGACATTCTCCCATGAGGGATTGCGGAAGGATTGCGGAAGTATGCGACTATTAAGTATGCGACTATTAAGTATGAGACTTTTTCCAAATGTTGCCACGGGGATAACTTATACAAACTAGCTAACACCGCGACATGTCACCAATTCAATACACTAGACGACATTCTCCCATGAGGGATTGCGGAAGGATTGCGGAAGTATGCGACTATTAAGTATGCGACTATTAAGTATGAGACTTTTTCCAAATGTTGCCACGGGGATAACTTATACAAACTAGCTAACACCGCGACATGTCACCAATTCAATACACTAGACGACATTCTCCCATGAGGGATTGCGGAAGGATTGCGGAAGTATGCGACTATTAAGTATGCGACTATTAAGTATGAGACTTTTTCCAAATGTTGCCACGGGGATAACTTATACAAACTAGCTAACACCGCGACATGTCACCAATTCAATACACTAGACGACATTCTCCCATGAGGGATTGCGGAAGGATTGCGGAAGTATGCGACTATTAAGTATGCGACTATTAAGTATGCGACTATTAAGTATGAGACTTTTTCCAAATGTTGCCACGGGGATAACTTATACAAACTAGCTAACACCGCGACATGTCACCAATTCAATACACTAGACGACATTCTCCCATGAGGGATTGCGGAAGGATTGCGGAAGTATGCGACTATTAAGTATGCGACTATTAAGTATGAGACTTTTTCCAAATGTTGCCACGGGGATAACTTATACAAACTAGCTAACACCGCGACATGTCACCAATTCAATACACTAGACGACATTCTCCCATGAGGGATTGCGGAAGGATTGCGGAAGTATGCGACTATTAAGTATGCGACTATTAAGTATGAGACTTTTTCCAAATGTTGCCACGGGGATAACTTATACAAACTAGCTAACACCGCGACATGTCACCAATTCAATACACTAGACGACATTCTCCCATGAGGGATTGCGGAAGGATTGCGGAAGTATGCGACTATTAAGTATGCGACTATTAAGTATGAGACTTTTTCCAAATGTTGCCACGGGGATAACTTATACAAACTAGCTAACACCGCGACATGTCACCAATTCAATACACTAGACGACATTCTCCCATGAGGGATTGCGGAAGGATTGCGGAAGTATGCGACTATTAAGTATGCGACTATTAAGTATGAGACTTTTTCCAAATGTTGCCACGGGGATAACTTATACAAACTAGCTAACACCGCGACATGTCACCAATTCAATACACTAGACGACATTCTCCCATGAGGGATTGCGGAAGGATTGCGGAAGTATGCGACTATTAAGTATGCGACTATTAAGTATGAGACTTTTTCCAAATGTTGCCACGGGGATAACTTATACAAACTAGCTAACACCGCGACATGTCACCAATTCAATACACTAGACGACATTCTCCCATGAGGGATTGCGGAAGGATTGCGGAAGTATGCGACTATTAAGTATGCGACTATTAAGTATGAGACTTTTTCCAAATGTTGCCACGGGGATAACTTATACAAACTAGCTAACACCGCGACATGTCACCAATTCAATACACTAGACGACATTCTCCCATGAGGGATTGCGGAAGGATTGCGGAAGTATGCGACTATTAAGTATGCGACTATTAAGTATGAGACTTTTTCCAAATGTTGCCACGGGGATAACTTATACAAACTAGCTAACACCGCGACATGTCACCAATTCAATACACTAGACGACATTCTCCCATGAGGGATTGCGGAAGGATTGCGGAAGTATGCGACTATTAAGTATGCGACTATTAAGTATGAGACTTTTTCCAAATGTTGCCACGGGGATAACTTATACAAACTAGCTAACACCGCGACATGTCACCAATTCAATACACTAGACGACATTCTCCCATGAGGGATTGCGGAAGGATTGCGGAAGTATGCGACTATTAAGTATGCGACTATTAAGTATGAGACTTTTTCCAAATGTTGCCACGGGGATAACTTATACAAACTAGCTAACACCGCGACATGTCACCAATTCAATACACTAGACGACATTCTCCCATGAGGGATTGCGGAAGGATTGCGGAAGTATGCGACTATTAAGTATGCGACTATTAAGTATGAGACTTTTTCCAAATGTTGCCACGGGGATAACTTATACAAACTAGCTAACACCGCGACATGTCACCAATTCAATACACTAGACGACATTCTCCCATGAGGGATTGCGGAAGGATTGCGGAAGTATGCGACTATTAAGTATGCGACTATTAAGTATGAGACTTTTTCCAAATGTTGCCACGGGGATAACTTATACAAACTAGCTAACACCGCGACATGTCACCAATTCAATACACTAGACGACATTCTCCCATGAGGGATTGCGGAAGGATTGCGGAAGTATGCGACTATTAAGTATGAGACTATTAAGTATTCTCCCATGAGGGATTGCGGAAGGATTGCCATAGTGATAGTATATAGTTATAAGTAATATAAGTATGATATATTTTTCCCATAGCGAATTGCCATAGTGATAGTATATAGTTATAAGTAATATAAGTATGATATATTTTTCCCATAGCGAATTGCCATAGTGATAGTATATAGTTATAAGTAATATAAGTATGATATATTTTTCCCATAACAATATATATTCCCATATTATTAAATAAATGATTTAAATATAATTGCCTATAATATATTTAAAATATATATTTAAAATATATATTAATACATTATTATTATATATATATATATATATATAAGATATATTATTATTATTTTATAAGAAATCCATAATTTTTTATGCAATTAATTTTAAGTTTTCTGCAATAAAAGTAAATCATATTTTAAATATATTATTAATTAATTATCCATTGAAAAGAAATCTTTATTAATGATAATAGTAAATGACAAATGGTGGTGGGTGGGCGATTATAACAAATATTGACAAACATTTTATTATTATTTGAATAGAAATTAATATTTATTTATTATTATTATTACTATTATTATAATTGTTATTAATATTATTATTAATAATATTATTATTAATATTATTATTATTATTATAAGTATTGTTATTATTATTATTATTATTAAATAAATTGTTTAAATATAATTGCCCTATATATTTAAAATATATGTTAATATATAAACAACACATATGGTGTGGCGTGTCATGCGGGTTGCATAACGTCAGGCGTATTATGAGGCAACCCATATGGTGTGGTGTGTTCTAATTATTATTATTAGAAGTATTTTTATTATTATTATTATTATTTTGATGATATTGTCCCTCTAAGAATAGCAAATCTGCGTAACACCATGGGCGGTTCGTTTTGGTGCCGCATTTTTTCAGCATGATTTATTTAAAAATTTATTATTATTTATTATAAAATTATTATTATTATGACTATTATTACTAAGGGATAACTTTTATATGAAGTGATATGTTTAATTGCGATGTGTGCACTGTGTATGGTAAGTATAAGCACTATTATGAAGACTCTACATATCAGCAACGGCCACACCATGTTAAAAGCACCGGTTCCCGTCCGATCACCGAAGTTAAGCAACATTGGGCGCGGTCAGTACTTAGATGGGTGACCGCTTGGGAACACCGCGTGTCGTTGTTTTTTTTTAAAGTCAATTGGACATGGTTAGATATGGTTGCGTATGCCGCATGATGATGGGTTGCAGATTACTTATGTTAATATATATACGTTATTTTATGATGGAAATTATAGGAAACGATGGAAATGCAAATTGTGATGCTTCTCGATATGTTGGTCGGTGTCGAATTATATTCAACGTTATTATGGTATAAAGATATTATATTATTATGTTTAGTCACGTGTGGTGCAAATAAGAAGTTTTTTTGAGTTAGGAACATCATGAGGAGTGCTCTGGTCCCAACCAGATACAAAATCCCAAGTTTGGAGTGTCAGGGAGAATTTTTGATTTTCCGGACCCCTTGGACATCTGGAGGTATTTGGCACCAGAGGGGCTTCTCGCCATGCTACACAGACCCTGTACACCAAATTTGAGCTTCCTAGGACAATCCTGAATTTTCCGGACGCCCCCGGAAATTTGGACTTCATTGGCAACTCGCCATGCCATGTAGATCACCTGTACCGAGTTTTGGCTCTCTAGCCCAATTTTGAAATTTTCCGGACCCCTCCGGAACTTAGGACCTCGGGAACCCCCCCAAAGCTCTTGGCATGTCTCCCTGACCCTATATACCAAATTTCAATCTTCTAGGCCTATTATTTAAAATTTCGGCCCCCACGGGCCCCCTGGACCCCGGCCGACATCGGGGACCACCTCGGTATGCTTAGAACACCTCCATGTACCTATATACCGAATTTCAACCTCCTAGGCCTATTATTTAAATTTTCGGCCCCCACGGGCCCCCACGGGCCCCCCGGACCCCGGCCGACATCGGGGACCACCTCGGTATGCTTAGAACACCTCCATGTACCTATATACCGAATTTCAACCTCCTAGGCCTATTATTTAAATTTTCGGCCCCCACGGGCCCCCACGGGCCCCCCGGACCCCGGCCGACATCGGGGACCACCTCGGTATGCTTAGAACACCTCCATGTACCTATATACCGAATTTCAACATCCTAGGCCTATTATTTAAATTTTCGGCCCCCACGGGCCCCCACGGGCCCCCCGGACCCCGGCCGACATCGGGGACCACCTCGGTATGCTTAGAACACCTCCATGTACCTATATACCGAATTTCAACCTCCTAGGCCTATTATTTAAATTTTCGGCCCCCACGGGCCCCCACGGGCCCCCTGGACCCCGGCCGACATCGGGGACCACCTCGGTATGCTTAGAACACCTCCATGTACCTATATACCGAATTTCAACCTCCTAGGCCTATTTTTCAAATTTTTGGACCCCACCATGTATATATATCTACTAAAGTATAGACACCAGGCCTCCTTAGTGTGTTTTTATATGAAAAGTGTGCATTTTCTAACCCTGCTAGACCACTTTCCTTATATAAGTTTTTATTCTGGTTAGAGAAAGGAGAGTAAAGACCGAGTATGATATACCATCATACTATCATCAAGCCAAGACCGATAACCTATTGGCTTGATATATGATATATAGTATACCTACTTGGTAGGTCTATTGTATATCATAGTAGGTATAGTCATCGACTATGAGGGCAAGTCGATTGACTATGAAGGCAAGTCGATTGACTATGCTAGTAGGTATATGGACCGATGATATGAGGTCTATAGTACCATGATATATGAAGGCAAGTCGACTGACTATGCTAGTAGGTATATGGACCGATGATATGAGGTCTATAGTATATGAAGGCAAGTCGATTGACTATGAAGGCAAGTCGACTGACTATGCTAGTAGGTATATGGACCGATGATATGAGGTCTATAGTATATGAAGGCAAGTCGATTGACTATGCTAGTAGGTATATGGACCGATGATATGAGGTCTATAGTATATGAAGGCAAGTCGATTGACTATGAAGGCAAGTCGATTGACTATGCTAGTAGGTATATGGACCGATGATATGAGGTCTATAGTATATGAAGGCAAGTCGATTGACTATGAAGGCAAGTCGATTGACTATGCTAGTAGGTATATGGACCGATGATATGAGGTCTATAGTATATGAAGGCAAGTCGATTGACTATGAAGGCAAGTCGATTGACTATGCTAGTAGGTATATGGACCGATGATATGAGGTCTATAGTACCATGATATATGAAGGCAAGTCGACTGACTATGCTAGTAGGTATATGGACCGATGATATGAGGTCTATAGTATATGAAGGCAAGTCGATTGACTATGAAGGCAAGTCGATTGACTATGCTAGTAGGTATATGGACCGATGATATGAGGTCTATAGTATATGAAGGCAAGTCGATTGACTATGCTAGTAGGTATATGGACCGATGATATGAGGTCTATAGTATATGAAGGCAAGTCGATTGACTATGAAGGCAAGTCGATTGACTATGCTAGTAGGTATATGGACCGATGATATGAGGTCTATAGTACCATGATATATGAAGGCAAGTCGACTGACTATGCTAGTAGGTATATGGACCGATGATATGAGGTCTATAGTATATGAAGGCAAGTCGATTGACTATGAAGGCAAGTCGATTGACTATGCTAGTAGGTATATGGACCGATGATATGAGGTCTATAGTATATGAAGGCAAGTCGATTGACTATGCTAGTAGGTATATGGACCGATGATATGAGGTCTATAGTATATGAAGGCAAGTCGATTGACTATGCAGGCAAGTCGATTGACTATGCTAGTAGGTATATGGACCGATGATATGAGGTCTATAGTATATGAAGGCAAGTCGACTGACTATGCTAGTAGGTATATGGACCGATGATATGAGGTCTATAGTATATGAAGGCAAGTCGATTGACTATGAAGGCAAGTCGACTGACTATGCTAGTAGGTATATGGACCGATGATATGAGGTCTATAGTATATGAAGGCAAGTCGATTGACTATGAAGGCAAGTCGATTGACTATGCTAGTAGGTATATGGACCGATGATATGAGGTCTATAGTATATGAAGGCAAGTCGATTGACTATGCTAGTAGGTATATGGACCGATGATATGAGGTCTATAGTATATGAAGGCAAGTCGATTGACTATGAAGGCAAGTCGATTGACTATGCTAGTAGGTATATGGACCGATGATATGAGGTCTATAGTATATGAAGGCAAGTCGATTGACTATGCTAGTAGGTATATGGACCGATGATATGAGGTCTATAGTATATGAAGGCAAGTCGATTGACTATGCTAGTAGGTATATGGACCGATGATATGAGGTCTATAGTATATGAAGGCAAGTCGATTGACTATGCAGGCAAGTCGATTGACTATGCTAGTAGGTATATGGACCGATGATATGAGGTCTATAGTACCATGATATATGAAGGCAAGTCGATTGACTATGCTAGTAGGTATATGGACCGATGATATGAGGTCTATAGTACCATGATATATGAAGGCAAGTCGATTGACTATGCTAGTAGGTATATGGACCGATGATATGAGGTCTATAGTACCATGATATATGAAGGCAAGTCGACTGACTATGCTAGTAGGTATATGGACCGATGATATGAGGTCTATAGTACCATGATATATGAAGGCAAGTCGACTGACTATGCTAGTAGGTATATGGACCGATGATATGAGGTCTATAGTATATGAAGGCAAGTCGATTGACTATGAAGGCAAGTCGATTGACTATGCTAGTAGGTATATGGACCGATGATATGAGGTCTATAGTACCATGATATATGAAGGCAAGTCGACTGACTATGCTAGTAGGTATATGGACCGATGATATGAGGTCTATAGTATATGAAGGCAAGTCGATTGACTATGAAGGCAAGTCGATTGACTATGCTAGTAGGTATATGGACCGATGATATGAGGTCTATAGTATATGAAGGCAAGTCGATTGACTATGCTAGTAGGTATATGGACCGATGATATGAGGTCTATAGTATATGAAGGCAAGTCGATTGACTATGAAGGCAAGTCGATTGACTATGCTAGTAGGTATATGGACCGATGATATGAGGTCTATAGTACCATGATATATGAAGGCAAGTCGATTGACTTTGAAGGCAAGTCGATTGACTATGCTAGTAGGTATATGGACCGATGATATGAGGTCTATAGTACCATGATATATGAAGGCAAGTCGACTGACTATGCTAGTAGGTATATGGACCGATGATATGAGGTCTATAGTACCATGATATATGAAGGCAAGTCGACTGACTATGCTAGTAGGTATATGGACCGATGATATGAGGTCTATAGTATATGAAGGCAAGTCGATTGACTATGAAGGCAAGTCGATTGACTATGCTAGTAGGTATATGGACCGATGATATGAGGTCTATAGTATATGAAGGCAAGTCGATTGACTATGCTAGTAGGTATATGGACCGATGATATGAGGTCTATAGTATATGAAGGCAAGTCGATTGACTATGAAGGCAAGTCGATTGACTATGCTAGTAGGTATATGGACCGATGATATGAGGTCTATAGTATATGAAGGCAAGTCGATTGACTATGAAGGCAAGTCGATTGACTATGCTAGTAGGTATATGGACCGATGATATGAGGTCTATAGTATATGAAGGCAAGTCGATTGACTATGAAGGCAAGTCGATTGACTATGCTAGTAGGTATATGGACCGATGATATGAGGTCTATAGTACCATGATATATGAAGGCAAGTCGACTGACTATGCTAGTAGGTATATGGACCGATGATATGAGGTCTATAGTATATGAAGGCAAGTCGATTGACTATGAAGGCAAGTCGATTGACTATGCTAGTAGGTATATGGACCGATGATATGAGGTCTATAGTATATGAAGGCAAGTCGATTGACTATGCTAGTAGGTATATGGACCGATGATATGAGGTCTATAGTATATGAAGGCAAGTCGATTGACTATGAAGGCAAGTCGATTGACTATGCTAGTAGGTATATGGACCGATGATATGAGGTCTATAGTACCATGATATATGAAGGCAAGTCGACTGACTATGCTAGTAGGTATATGGACCGATGATATGAGGTCTATAGTATATGAAGGCAAGTCGATTGACTATGAAGGCAAGTCGATTGACTATGCTAGTAGGTATATGGACCGATGATATGAGGTCTATAGTATATGAAGGCAAGTCGATTGACTATGCTAGTAGGTATATGGACCGATGATATGAGGTCTATAGTATATGAAGGCAAGTCGATTGACTATGCAGGCAAGTCGATTGACTATGCTAGTAGGTATATGGACCGATGATATGAGGTCTATAGTACCATGATATATGAAGGCAAGTCGATTGACTATGCTAGTAGGTATATGGACCGATGATATGAGGTCTATAGTACCATGATATATGAAGGCAAGTCGATTGACTATGCTAGTAGGTATATGGACCGATGATATGAGGTCTATAGTACCATGATATATGAAGGCAAGTCGACTGACTATGCTAGTAGGTATATGGACCGATGATATGAGGTCTATAGTACCATGATATATGAAGGCAAGTCGACTGACTATGCTAGTAGGTATATGGACCGATGATATGAGGTCTATAGTATATGAAGGCAAGTCGATTGACTATGAAGGCAAGTCGATTGACTATGCTAGTAGGTATATGGACCGATGATATGAGGTCTATAGTATATGAAGGCAAGTCGATTGACTATGCTAGTAGGTATATGGACCGATGATATGAGGTCTATAGTACCATGATATATGAAGGCAAGTCGATTGACTATGAAGGCAAGTCGATTAACTATGGTAGTCAACCATTCGAGGTCTGATGTCGATGGGTAGGTATATATACCTACTAAAGTATAGACACCAGGCCTCCTTAGTGTGTTTTTATATGAAAAGTGTGCATTTTCTAACCCTGCGAGGCCACTTTCCTTATATAAGTTTTTTAATTTTAATAGTAAGAAGAGGTATAGATGATAAGGTCTATACTTCGATATATAGCTTTGATTCGTCTACCATACGAAAGTAATGGTAGTAAGAACTTGTGTATCGTGATAAATAATAAATATAATATATAAATAATATATAAATATAATAAATATAGCCTAAGGTATATATGTATATACACCATATTGATATTAGCTGTTTGCGTATTGATTGGTAAAATATATGGAAATACCTTGGCATATAGTAAATAAATATACTCAAATATATAATATTGAGGTTAAATGTAAAAATACTATTCTGGTTGATCCTGCCAGTAGTTATATGCTTGTCTCAAAGATTAAGCCATGCATGTCTAAGTACAAGCTAAATTAAAGTGAAACCGCAAAAGGCTCATTATATCAGTTATGGTTTAATAGATTATCTAAATTTACTTGGATAACTGTGGTAATTCTAGAGCTAATACATGCAATAAAACACGAAACCTTACGGACGTGTGCTTTTATTAGATTGAAACCAATCGATCAGTTTACTGGTCGCTTGTTTTACATGAATCTGGATAACTTTGCTGATCGTATGGCCATTGTGCCGACGACATATCTTTCAAATGTCTGCCCTATCAACTATTGATGGTAATGTAGAGGACTACCATGGTTGCAACGGGTAACGGGGAATCAGGGTTCGATTCCGGAGAGGGAGCCCGAGAAACGGCTACCACATCTAAGGAAGGCAGCAGGCGCGTAAATTACCCACTCCCGGCACGGGGAGGTAGTGACGAAAAATAACAATACAGGACTCATATCCGAGGCCCTGTAATTGGAATGAGTACACTTTAAATCCTTTAACAAGGAACAATTGGAGGGCAAGTCTGGTGCCAGCAGCCGCGGTAACTCCAGCTCCAATAGCGTATATTAAAGTTGTTGCGGTTAAAACGTTCGTAGTTGAACTTGTGTTTAGCACGAGTAGTACCCCGCGTAGTCGGTGTTGTACATCACTCCGTTGCTTAAACGTATTGCCGGTTGGTTGGTTAACGATGCACTAGCTTTTTGTTACATTCGTGTAGCAAAGAATTATCTGTATCGCCCATCCATTTAAGTAATTTCCTAATTCCTGGTTATTACTTTAAATCCATGAACAGTGCTCTTAATCGAGTGCTGCCGTGGACCGGTTCTATTACTTTGAACAAATTAAAGTGCTTAAAGCAGGCTTTATGCCTAAATATTTAGTGCATGGGATAATGAAATAAGGTCTCTGTTCTATTTTGTAATTTGGTTTTTAGACCAAGAGGCAATGATTAATAGAAGCTGTTGGGGGCATTAGTATTACTACGATAGAGGTGAAATTCTTGGACCGTAGTAAGACTAACTATTGCGAAAGCATTTGCCAAAGATGTTTTCATTAATCAAGAACGAAAGTTAGAGGTTCGAAGGCGATCAGATACCGCCCTAGTTCTAACCATAAACAATGCCAGCCAGCAATTGGATGTAGCTACTTAATATGGTTCATCCAATAACTTTCGGGAAACCAAAGCTTTTGGGCTCCGGGGGAAGTATGGTTGCAAAGCTGAAACTTAAAGGAATTGACGGAAGGGCACCACCAGGAGTGGAGCCTGCGGCTTAATTTGACTCAACACGGGAAAACTTACCAGGTCCGAACATAAATGAGTAAGACAGATTGATAGCTCTTTCTCGAATATATGGGTGGTGGTGCATGGCCGTTCTTAGTTCGTGGAGTGATTTGTCTGGTTAATTCCGATAACGAACGAGACTCAAATATATTAAATAGATGCTGGCAGGAGTATAGCGCTGAAGCATTGCATACTGATTCATTTATACTTGTATTTATGTATTATGCTATGTGATGTGGAGTTATACCTGTTGGTTTGTCTTGATATATGTGAATAATCTAATGGTTAATTATATAAGGAGAGACACTTAGCTTCTTAAGTGGACAAATTGTGTCTAGCAATAATGAGATTGAGCAATAACAGGTCTGTGATGCCCTTAGATGTTCTGGGCTGCACGCGCGCTACAATGAGAGTTGCAATATGTTTCCTAGGCTGAGAGGTACGGGTAAACCTTTCAAATACTGTCTTACTAGGGATTGTAGACTGTAACTGTTTACATGAACCTGGAATTCCCAGTAAACGCGAGTCATAAGCTCGTATTGATTACGTCCCTGCCCTTTGTACACACCGCCCGTCGCTACTACCGATTGAATTATTTAGTGAGGTCTCCGGACGCGATCCCCGTGATACCTTGTGTATTGCGGTTGCTTCGCAGAAGTTGACCAAACTTGATTATTTAGAGGAAGTAAAAGTCGTAACAAGGTTTCCGTAGGTGAACCTGCGGAAGGATCATTATTGATTTAAACCTAATAAATATATAACCAAATTATACCACCATATTCATAGTTAAATATGAATATGATCGTCAAGTCGATATATGTTCTAATTATATTAGACATAAAGGTATTGAGATGCCACCATGCTATATGCATGATCGTATCTAGTCGATATATGTGTATATATGTAAATATATAACATAAAGGCATAGTCTCGTACAATATAATGTTTATTAACATATTTTATTAAATTTAATTACTATATTACCCTAAGCGGGGGATCACTTGGCTCATAGGTCGATGAAGAACGCAGCAAACTGCGCGTCGCCATG
>CAWWDJ010000061.1:0-22500 GCA_963942525.1 Ptychoptera contaminata | reverse complement strand
AGTATGAGACTATTAAGTATGAGACTTTTTCCAAATGTTGCCACGGGGATAACTTATACAAACTAGCTAACACCGCGACATGTCACCAATTCAATACACTAGACGACATTCTCCCATGAGGGATTGCGGAAGGATTGCGGAAGTATGCGACTATTAAGTATGCGACTATTAAGTATGAGACTTTTTCCAAATGTTGCCACGGGGATAACTTATACAAACTAGCTAACATCGCGACATGTCACCAATTCAATACACTAGACGACATTCTCCCATGAGGGATTGCGGAAGGATTGCGGAAGTATGCGACTATTAAGTATGCGACTATTAAGTATGAGACTTTTTCCAAATGTTGCCACGGGGATAACTTATACAAACTAGCTAACACCGCGACATGTCACCAATTCAATACACTAGACGACATTCTCCCATGAGGGATTGCGGAAGGATTGCGGAAGTATGCGACTATTAAGTATGCGACTATTAAGTATGAGACTTTTTCCAAATGTTGCCACGGGGATAACTTATACAAACTAGCTAACACCGCGACATGTCACCAATTCAATACACTAGACGACATTCTCCCATGAGGGATTGCGGAAGGATTGCGGAAGTATGCGACTATTAAGTATGCGACTATTAAGTATGAGACTTTTTCCAAATGTTGCCACGGGGATAACTTATACAAACTAGCTAACACCGCGACATGTCACCAATTCAATACACTAGACGACATTCTCCCATGAGGGATTGCGGAAGGATTGCGGAAGTATGCGACTATTAAGTATGCGACTATTAAGTATGAGACTTTTTCCAAATGTTGCCACGGGGATAACTTATACAAACTAGCTAACACCGCGACATGTCACCAATTCAATACACTAGACGACATTCTCCCATGAGGGATTGCGGAAGGATTGCGGAAGTATGCGACTATTAAGTATGCGACTATTAAGTATGCGACTATTAAGTATGAGACTTTTTCCAAATGTTGCCACGGGGATAACTTATACAAACTAGCTAACACCGCGACATGTCACCAATTCAATACACTAGACGACATTCTCCCATGAGGGATTGCGGAAGGATTGCGGAAGTATGCGACTATTAAGTATGCGACTATTAAGTATGAGACTTTTTCCAAATGTTGCCACGGGGATAACTTATACAAACTAGCTAACATCGCGACATGTCACCAATTCAATACACTAGACGACATTCTCCCATGAGGGATTGCGGAAGGATTGCGGAAGTATGCGACTATTAAGTATGCGACTATTAAGTATGAGACTATTAAGTATGAGACTTTTTCCAAATGTTGCCACGGGGATAACTTATACAAACTAGCTAACACCGCGACATGTCACCAATTCAATACACTAGACGACATTCTCCCATGAGGGATTGCGGAAGGATTGCGGAAGTATGCGACTATTAAGTATGCGACTATTAAGTATGAGACTTTTTCCAAATGTTGCCACGGGGATAACTTATACAAACTAGCTAACACCGCGACATGTCACCAATTCAATACACTAGACGACATTCTCCCATGAGGGATTGCGGAAGGATTGCGGAAGTATGCGACTATTAAGTATGCGACTATTAAGTATGAGACTTTTTCCAAATGTTGCCACGGGGATAACTTATACAAACTAGCTAACACCGCGACATGTCACCAATTCAATACACTAGACGACATTCTCCCATGAGGGATTGCGGAAGGATTGCGGAAGTATGCGACTATTAAGTATGCGACTATTAAGTATGAGACTTTTTCCAAATGTTGCCACGGGGATAACTTATACAAACTAGCTAACACCGCGACATGTCACCAATTCAATACACTAGACGACATTCTCCCATGAGGGATTGCGGAAGGATTGCGGAAGTATGCGACTATTAAGTATGCGACTATTAAGTATGCGACTATTAAGTATGAGACTTTTTCCAAATGTTGCCACGGGGATAACTTATACAAACTAGCTAACACCGCGACATGTCACCAATTCAATACACTAGACGACATTCTCCCATGAGGGATTGCGGAAGGATTGCGGAAGTATGCGACTATTAAGTATGCGACTATTAAGTATGAGACTTTTTCCAAATGTTGCCACGGGGATAACTTATACAAACTAGCTAACATCGCGACATGTCACCAATTCAATACACTAGACGACATTCTCCCATGAGGGATTGCGGAAGGATTGCGGAAGTATGCGACTATTAAGTATGCGACTATTAAGTATGAGACTATTAAGTATGAGACTTTTTCCAAATGTTGCCACGGGGATAACTTATACAAACTAGCTAACACCGCGACATGTCACCAATTCAATACACTAGACGACATTCTCCCATGAGGGATTGCGGAAGGATTGCGGAAGTATGCGACTATTAAGTATGCGACTATTAAGTATGAGACTTTTTCCAAATGTTGCCACGGGGATAACTTATACAAACTAGCTAACATCGCGACATGTCACCAATTCAATACACTAGACGACATTCTCCCATGAGGGATTGCGGAAGGATTGCGGAAGTATGCGACTATTAAGTATGCGACTATTAAGTATGAGACTATTAAGTATGAGACTTTTTCCAAATGTTGCCACGGGGATAACTTATACAAACTAGCTAACACCGCGACATGTCACCAATTCAATACACTAGACGACATTCTCCCATGAGGGATTGCGGAAGGATTGCGGAAGTATGCGACTATTAAGTATGCGACTATTAAGTATGAGACTTTTTCCAAATGTTGCCACGGGGATAACTTATACAAACTAGCTAACACCGCGACATGTCACCAATTCAATACACTAGACGACATTCTCCCATGAGGGATTGCGGAAGGATTGCGGAAGTATGCGACTATTAAGTATGCGACTATTAAGTATGAGACTTTTTCCAAATGTTGCCACGGGGATAACTTATACAAACTAGCTAACACCGCGACATGTCACCAATTCAATACACTAGACGACATTCTCCCATGAGGGATTGCGGAAGGATTGCGGAAGTATGCGACTATTAAGTATGCGACTATTAAGTATGAGACTTTTTCCAAATGTTGCCACGGGGATAACTTATACAAACTAGCTAACACCGCGACATGTCACCAATTCAATACACTAGACGACATTCTCCCATGAGGGATTGCGGAAGGATTGCGGAAGTATGCGACTATTAAGTATGCGACTATTAAGTATGCGACTATTAAGTATGAGACTTTTTCCAAATGTTGCCACGGGGATAACTTATACAAACTAGCTAACACCGCGACATGTCACCAATTCAATACACTAGACGACATTCTCCCATGAGGGATTGCGGAAGGATTGCGGAAGTATGCGACTATTAAGTATGCGACTATTAAGTATGAGACTTTTTCCAAATGTTGCCACGGGGATAACTTATACAAACTAGCTAACACCGCGACATGTCACCAATTCAAATGTCACCAATTCAATACACTAGACGACATTCTCCCATGAGGGATTGCGGAAGGATTGCGGAAGTATGCGACTATTAAGTATGCGACTATTAAGTATGAGACTTTTTCCAAATGTTGCCACGGGGATAACTTATACAAACTAGCTAACACCGCGACATGTCACCAATTCAATACACTAGACGACATTCTCCCATGAGGGATTGCGGAAGGATTGCGGAAGTATGCGACTATTAAGTATGCGACTATTAAGTATGAGACTTTTTCCAAATGTTGCCACGGGGATAACTTATACAAACTAGCTAACACCGCGACATGTCACCAATTCAATACACTAGACGACATTCTCCCATGAGGGATTGCGGAAGGATTGCGGAAGTATGCGACTATTAAGTATGCGACTATTAAGTATGAGACTTTTTCCAAATGTTGCCACGGGGATAACTTATACAAACTAGCTAACACCGCGACATGTCACCAATTCAATACACTAGACGACATTCTCCCATGAGGGATTGCGGAAGGATTGCGGAAGTATGCGACTATTAAGTATGCGACTATTAAGTATGAGACTTTTTCCAAATGTTGCCACGGGGATAACTTATACAAACTAGCTAACACCGCGACATGTCACCAATTCAATACACTAGACGACATTCTCCCATGAGGGATTGCGGAAGGATTGCGGAAGTATGCGACTATTAAGTATGCGACTATTAAGTATGAGACTTTTTCCAAATGTTGCCACGGGGATAACTTATACAAACTAGCTAACACCGCGACATGTCACCAATTCAATACACTAGACGACATTCTCCCATGAGGGATTGCGGAAGGATTGCGGAAGTATGCGACTATTAAGTATGCGACTATTAAGTATGAGACTTTTTCCAAATGTTGCCACGGGGATAACTTATACAAACTAGCTAACACCGCGACATGTCACCAATTCAATACACTAGACGACATTCTCCCATGAGGGATTGCGGAAGGATTGCGGAAGTATGCGACTATTAAGTATGCGACTATTAAGTATGAGACTTTTTCCAAATGTTGCCACGGGGATAACTTATACAAACTAGCTAACACCGCGACATGTCACCAATTCAATACACTAGACGACATTCTCCCATGAGGGATTGCGGAAGGATTGCGGAAGTATGCGACTATTAAGTATGCGACTATTAAGTATGAGACTTTTTCCAAATGTTGCCACGGGGATAACTTATACAAACTAGCTAACACCGCGACATGTCACCAATTCAATACACTAGACGACATTCTCCCATGAGGGATTGCGGAAGGATTGCGGAAGTATGCGACTATTAAGTATGCGACTATTAAGTATGAGACTTTTTCCAAATGTTGCCACGGGGATAACTTATACAAACTAGCTAACACCGCGACATGTCACCAATTCAATACACTAGACGACATTCTCCCATGAGGGATTGCGGAAGGATTGCGGAAGTATGCGACTATTAAGTATGCGACTATTAAGTATGAGACTTTTTCCAAATGTTGCCACGGGGATAACTTATACAAACTAGCTAACACCGCGACATGTCACCAATTCAATACACTAGACGACATTCTCCCATGAGGGATTGCGGAAGGATTGCGGAAGTATGCGACTATTAAGTATGCGACTATTAAGTATGAGACTTTTTCCAAATGTTGCCACGGGGATAACTTATACAAACTAGCTAACACCGCGACATGTCACCAATTCAATACACTAGACGACATTCTCCCATGAGGGATTGCGGAAGGATTGCGGAAGTATGCGACTATTAAGTATGCGACTATTAAGTATGAGACTTTTTCCAAATGTTGCCACGGGGATAACTTATACAAACTAGCTAACACCGCGACATGTCACCAATTCAATACACTAGACGACATTCTCCCATGAGGGATTGCGGAAGGATTGCGGAAGTATGCGACTATTAAGTATGCGACTATTAAGTATGAGACTTTTTCCAAATGTTGCCACGGGGATAACTTATACAAACTAGCTAACACCGCGACATGTCACCAATTCAATACACTAGACGACATTCTCCCATGAGGGATTGCGGAAGGATTGCGGAAGTATGCGACTATTAAGTATGCGACTATTAAGTATGAGACTTAGTTGACTTTTCCAAATGTTGCCACGGGGATAACTTATACAAACTAGCTAACACCGCGACATGTCACCAATTCAATACACTAGACGACATTCTCCCATGAGGGATTGCGGAAGGATTGCGGAAGTATGCGACTATTAAGTATGCGACTATTAAGTATGAGACTTTTTCCAAATGTTGCCACGGGGATAACTTATACAAACTAGCTAACACCGCGACATGTCACCAATTCAATACACTAGACGACATTCTCCCATGAGGGATTGCGGAAGGATTGCGGAAGTATGCGACTATTAAGTATGCGACTATTAAGTATGAGACTTTTTCCAAATGTTGCCACGGGGATAACTTATACAAACTAGCTAACACCGCGACATGTCACCAATTCAATACACTAGACGACATTCTCCCATGAGGGATTGCGGAAGGATTGCGGAAGTATGCGACTATTAAGTATGCGACTATTAAGTATGAGACTTTTTCCAAATGTTGCCACGGGGATAACTTATACAAACTAGCTAACACCGCGACATGTCACCAATTCAATACACTAGACGACATTCTCCCATGAGGGATTGCGGAAGGATTGCGGAAGTATGCGACTATTAAGTATGCGACTATTAAGTATGAGACTTTTTCCAAATGTTGCCACGGGGATAACTTATACAAACTAGCTAACACCGCGACATGTCACCAATTCAATACACTAGACGACATTCTCCCATGAGGGATTGCGGAAGGATTGCGGAAGTATGCGACTATTAAGTATGCGACTATTAAGTATGAGACTTTTTCCAAATGTTGCCACGGGGATAACTTATACAAACTAGCTAACACCGCGACATGTCACCAATTCAATACACTAGACGACATTCTCCCATGAGGGATTGCGGAAGGATTGCGGAAGTATGCGACTATTAAGTATGCGACTATTAAGTATGAGACTTTTTCCAAATGTTGCCACGGGGATAACTTATACAAACTAGCTAACACCGCGACATGTCACCAATTCAATACACTAGACGACATTCTCCCATGAGGGATTGCGGAAGGATTGCGGAAGTATGCGACTATTAAGTATGCGACTATTAAGTATGAGACTTTTTCCAAATGTTGCCACGGGGATAACTTATACAAACTAGCTAACACCGCGACATGTCACCAATTCAATACACTAGACGACATTCTCCCATGAGGGATTGCGGAAGGATTGCGGAAGTATGCGACTATTAAGTATGCGACTATTAAGTATGAGACTTTTTCCAAATGTTGCCACGGGGATAACTTATACAAACTAGCTAACACCGCGACATGTCACCAATTCAATACACTAGACGACATTCTCCCATGAGGGATTGCGGAAGGATTGCGGAAGTATGCGACTATTAAGTATGCGACTATTAAGTATGAGACTTTTTCCAAATGTTGCCACGGGGATAACTTATACAAACTAGCTAACACCGCGACATGTCACCAATTCAATACACTAGACGACATTCTCCCATGAGGGATTGCGGAAGGATTGCGGAAGTATGCGACTATTAAGTATGCGACTATTAAGTATGAGACTTTTTCCAAATGTTGCCACGGGGATAACTTATACAAACTAGCTAACACCGCGACATGTCACCAATTCAATACACTAGACGACATTCTCCCATGAGGGATTGCGGAAGGATTGCGGAAGTATGCGACTATTAAGTATGCGACTATTAAGTATGAGACTTTTTCCAAATGTTGCCACGGGGATAACTTATACAAACTAGCTAACACCGCGACATGTCACCAATTCAATACACTAGACGACATTCTCCCATGAGGGATTGCGGAAGGATTGCGGAAGTATGCGACTATTAAGTATGCGACTATTAAGTATGAGACTTTTTCCAAATGTTGCCACGGGGATAACTTATACAAACTAGCTAACACCGCGACATGTCACCAATTCAATACACTAGACGACATTCTCCCATGAGGGATTGCGGAAGGATTGCGGAAGTATGCGACTATTAAGTATGCGACTATTAAGTATGAGACTTTTTCCAAATGTTGCCACGGGGATAACTTATACAAACTAGCTAACACCGCGACATGTCACCAATTCAATACACTAGACGACATTCTCCCATGAGGGATTGCGGAAGGATTGCGGAAGTATGCGACTATTAAGTATGCGACTATTAAGTATGAGACTTTTTCCAAATGTTGCCACGGGGATAACTTATACAAACTAGCTAACACCGCGACATGTCACCAATTCAATACACTAGACGACATTCTCCCATGAGGGATTGCGGAAGGATTGCGGAAGTATGCGACTATTAAGTATGCGACTATTAAGTATGAGACTTTTTCCAAATGTTGCCACGGGGATAACTTATACAAACTAGCTAACACCGCGACATGTCACCAATTCAATACACTAGACGACATTCTCCCATGAGGGATTGCGAAGGATTGCGGAAGTATGCGACTATTAAGTATGCGACTATTAAGTATGAGACTTTTTCCAAATGTTGCCACGGGGATAACTTATACAAACTAGCTAACACCGCGACATGTCACCAATTCAATACACTAGACGACATTCTCCCATGAGGGATTGCGGAAGGATTGCGGAAGTATGCGACTATTAAGTATGCGACTATTAAGTATGAGACATCGAGTGCTTAGCTGTCCAAAAGTTGCCACGGGGATAACTTATACAAACTAGCTAACACCGCGACATGTCACCAATTCAATACACTAGACGACATTCTCCCATGAGGGATTGCGGAAGGATTGCGGAAGTATGCGACTATTAAGTATGCGACTATTAAGTATGAGACTTTTTCCAAATGTTGCCACGGGGATAACTTATACAAACTAGCTAACACCGCGACATGTCACCAATTCAATACACTAGACGACATTCTCCCATGAGGGATTGCGGAAGGATTGCGGAAGTATGCGACTATTAAGTATGCGACTATTAAGTATGAGACTTTTTCCAAATGTTGCCACGGGGATAACTTATACAAACTAGCTAACACCGCGACATGTCACCAATTCAATACACTAGACGACATTCTCCCATGAGGGATTGCGGAAGGATTGCGGAAGTATGCGACTATTAAGTATGCGACTATTAAGTATGAGACTTTTTCCAAATGTTGCCACGGGGATAACTTATACAAACTAGCTAACACCGCGACATGTCACCAATTCAATACACTAGACGACATTCTCCCATGAGGGATTGCGGAAGGATTGCGGAAGTATGCGACTATTAAGTATGCGACTATTAAGTATGAGACTTTTTCCAAATGTTGCCACGGGGATAACTTATACAAACTAGCTAACACCGCGACATGTCACCAATTCAATACACTAGACGACATTCTCCCATGAGGGATTGCGGAAGGATTGCGGAAGTATGCGACTATTAAGTATGCGACTATTAAGTATGAGACTTTTTCCAAATGTTGCCACGGGGATAACTTATACAAACTAGCTAACACCGCGACATGTCACCAATTCAATACACTAGACGACATTCTCCCATGAGGGATTGCGGAAGGATTGCGGAAGTATGCGACTATTAAGTATGCGACTATTAAGTATGAGACTTTTTCCAAATGTTGCCACGGGGATAACTTATACAAACTAGCTAACACCGCGACATGTCACCAATTCAATACACTAGACGACATTCTCCCATGAGGGATTGCGGAAGGATTGCGGAAGTATGCGACTATTAAGTATGCGACTATTAAGTATGAGACTTTTTCCAAATGTTGCCACGGGGATAACTTATACAAACTAGCTAACACCGCGACATGTCACCAATTCAATACACTAGACGACATTCTCCCATGAGGGATTGCGGAAGGATTGCGGAAGTATGCGACTATTAAGTATGCGACTATTAAGTATGAGACTTTTTCCAAATGTTGCCACGGGGATAACTTATACAAACTAGCTAACACCGCGACATGTCACCAATTCAATACACTAGACGACATTCTCCCATGAGGGATTGCGGAAGGATTGCGGAAGTATGCGACTATTAAGTATGCGACTATTAAGTATGAGACTTTTTCCAAATGTTGCCACGGGGATAACTTATACAAACTAGCTAACACCGCGACATGTCACCAATTCAATACACTAGACGACATTCTCCCATGAGGGATTGCGGAAGGATTGCGGAAGTATGCGACTATTAAGTATGCGACTATTAAGTATGAGACTTTTTCCAAATGTTGCCACGGGGATAACTTATACAAACTAGCTAACACCGCGACATGTCACCAATTCAATACACTAGACGACATTCTCCCATGAGGGATTGCGGAAGGATTGCGGAAGTATGCGACTATTAAGTATGCGACTATTAAGTATGAGACTTTTTCCAAATGTTGCCACGGGGATAACTTATACAAACTAGCTAACACCGCGACATGTCACCAATTCAATACACTAGACGACATTCTCCCATGAGGGATTGCGGAAGGATTGCGGAAGTATGCGACTATTAAGTATGCGACTATTAAGTATGAGACTTTTTCCAAATGTTGCCACGGGGATAACTTATACAAACTAGCTAACACCGCGACATGTCACCAATTCAATACACTAGACGACATTCTCCCATGAGGGATTGCGGAAGGATTGCGGAAGTATGCGACTATTAAGTATGCGACTATTAAGTATGAGACTTTTTCCAAATGTTGCCACGGGGATAACTTATACAAACTAGCTAACACCGCGACATGTCACCAATTCAATACACTAGACGACATTCTCCCATGAGGGATTGCGGAAGGATTGCGGAAGTATGCGACTATTAAGTATGCGACTATTAAGTATGAGACTTTTTCCAAATGTTGCCACGGGGATAACTTATACAAACTAGCTAACACCGCGACATGTCACCAATTCAATACACTAGACGACATTCTCCCATGAGGGATTGCGGAAGGATTGCGGAAGTATGCGACTATTAAGTATGCGACTATTAAGTATGAGACTTTTTCCAAATGTTGCCACGGGGATAACTTATACAAACTAGCTAACACCGCGACATGTCACCAATTCAATACACTAGACGACATTCTCCCATGAGGGATTGCGGAAGGATTGCGGAAGTATGCGACTATTAAGTATGCGACTATTAAGTATGAGACTTTTTCCAAATGTTGCCACGGGGATAACTTATACAAACTAGCTAACACCGCGACATGTCACCAATTCAATACACTAGACGACATTCTCCCATGAGGGATTGCGGAAGGATTGCGGAAGTATGCGACTATTAAGTATGCGACTATTAAGTATGAGACTTTTTCCAAATGTTGCCACGGGGATAACTTATACAAACTAGCTAACACCGCGACATGTCACCAATTCAATACACTAGACGACATTCTCCCATGAGGGATTGCGGAAGGATTGCGGAAGTATGCGACTATTAAGTATGCGACTATTAAGTATGAGACTTTTTCCAAATGTTGCCACGGGGATAACTTATACAAACTAGCTAACACCGCGACATGTCACCAATTCAATACACTAGACGACATTCTCCCATGAGGGATTGCGGAAGGATTGCGGAAGTATGCGACTATTAAGTATGCGACTATTAAGTATGAGACTTTTTCCAAATGTTGCCACGGGGATAACTTATACAAACTAGCTAACACCGCGACATGTCACCAATTCAATACACTAGACGACATTCTCCCATGAGGGATTGCGGAAGGATTGCGGAAGTATGCGACTATTAAGTATGCGACTATTAAGTATGAGACTTTTTCCAAATGTTGCCACGGGGATAACTTATACAAACTAGCTAACACCGCGACATGTCACCAATTCAATACACTAGACGACATTCTCCCATGAGGGATTGCGGAAGGATTGCGGAAGTATGCGACTATTAAGTATGCGACTATTAAGTATGAGACTTTTTCCAAATGTTGCCACGGGGATAACTTATACAAACTAGCTAACACCGCGACATGTCACCAATTCAATACACTAGACGACATTCTCCCATGAGGGATTGCGGAAGGATTGCGGAAGTATGCGACTATTAAGTATGCGACTATTAAGTATGAGACTTTTTCCAAATGTTGCCACGGGGATAACTTATACAAACTAGCTAACACCGCGACATGTCACCAATTCAATACACTAGACGACATTCTCCCATGAGGGATTGCGGAAGGATTGCGGAAGTATGCGACTATTAAGTATGCGACTATTAAGTATGAGACTTTTTCCAAATGTTGCCACGGGGATAACTTATACAAACTAGCTAACACCGCGACATGTCACCAATTCAATACACTAGACGACATTCTCCCATGAGGGATCTGCGGAAGGATTGCGGAAGTATGCGACTATTAAGTATGCGACTATTAAGTATGAGACTTTTTCCAAATGTTGCCACGGGGATAACTTATACAAACTAGCTAACACCGCGACATGTCACCAATTCAATACACTAGACGACATTCTCCCATGAGGGATTGCGGAAGGATTGCGGAAGTATGCGACTATTAAGTATGCGACTATTAAGTATGAGACTTTTTCCAAATGTTGCCACGGGGATAACTTATACAAACTAGCTAACACCGCGACATGTCACCAATTCAATACACTAGACGACATTCTCCCATGAGGGATTGCGGAAGGATTGCGGAAGTATGCGACTATTAAGTATGCGACTATTAAGTATGAGACTTTTTCCAAATGTTGCCACGGGGATAACTTATACAAACTAGCTAACACCGCGACATGTCACCAATTCAATACACTAGACGACATTCTCCCATGAGGGATTGCGGAAGGATTGCGGAAGTATGCGACTATTAAGTATGCGACTATTAAGTATGAGACTTTTTCCAAATGTTGCCACGGGGATAACTTATACAAACTAGCTAACACCGCGACATGTCACCAATTCAATACACTAGACGACATTCTCCCATGAGGGATTGCGGAAGGATTGCGGAAGTATGCGACTATTAAGTATGCGACTATTAAGTATGAGACTTTTTCCAAATGTTGCCACGGGGATAACTTATACAAACTAGCTAACACCGCGACATGTCACCAATTCAATACACTAGACGACATTCTCCCATGAGGGATTGCGGAAGGATTGCGGAAGTATGCGACTATTAAGTATGCGACTATTAAGTATGAGACTTTTTCCAAATGTTGCCACGGGGATAACTTATACAAACTAGCTAACACCGCGACATGTCACCAATTCAATACACTAGACGACATTCTCCCATGAGGGATTGCGGAAGGATTGCGGAAGTATGCGACTATTAAGTATGCGACTATTAAGTATGAGACTTTTTCCAAATGTTGCCACGGGGATAACTTATACAAACTAGCTAACACCGCGACATGTCACCAATTCAATACACTAGACGACATTCTCCCATGAGGGATTGCGGAAGGATTGCGGAAGTATGCGACTATTAAGTATGCGACTATTAAGTATGAGACTTTTTCCAAATGTTGCCACGGGGATAACTTATACAAACTAGCTAACACCGCGACATGTCACCAATTCAATACACTAGACGACATTCTCCCATGAGGGATTGCGGAAGGATTGCGGAAGTATGCGACTATTAAGTATGCGACTATTAAGTATGAGACTTTTTCCAAATGTTGCCACGGGGATAACTTATACAAACTAGCTAACACCGCGACATGTCACCAATTCAATACACTAGACGACATTCTCCCATGAGGGATTGCGGAAGGATTGCGGAAGTATGCGACTATTAAGTATGCGACTATTAAGTATGAGACTTTTTCCAAATGTTGCCACGGGGATAACTTATACAAACTAGCTAACACCGCGACATGTCACCAATTCAATACACTAGACGACATTCTCCCATGAGGGATTGCGGAAGGATTGCGGAAGTATGCGACTATTAAGTATGCGACTATTAAGTATGAGACTTTTTCCAAATGTTGCCACGGGGATAACTTATACAAACTAGCTAACACCGCGACATGTCACCAATTCAATACACTAGACGACATTCTCCCATGAGGGATTGCGGAAGGATTGCGGAAGTATGCGACTATTAAGTATGCGACTATTAAGTATGAGACTTTTTCCAAATGTTGCCACGGGGATAACTTATACAAACTAGCTAACACCGCGACATGTCACCAATTCAATACACTAGACGACATTCTCCCATGAGGGATTGCGGAAGGATTGCGGAAGTATGCGACTATTAAGTATGCGACTATTAAGTATGAGACTTTTTCCAAATGTTGCCACGGGGATAACTTATACAAACTAGCTAACACCGCGACATGTCACCAATTCAATACACTAGACGACATTCTCCCATGAGGGATTGCGGAAGGATTGCGGAAGTATGCGACTATTAAGTATGCGACTATTAAGTATGAGACTTTTTCCAAATGTTGCCACGGGGATAACTTATACAAACTAGCTAACACCGCGACATGTCACCAATTCAATACACTAGACGACATTCTCCCATGAGGGATTGCGGAAGGATTGCGGAAGTATGCGACTATTAAGTATGCGACTATTAAGTATGAGACTTTTTCCAAATGTTGCCACGGGGATAACTTATACAAACTAGCTAACACCGCGACATGTCACCAATTCAATACACTAGACGACATTCTCCCATGAGGGATTGCGGAAGGATTGCGGAAGTATGCGACTATTAAGTATGCGACTATTAAGTATGCGACTATTAAGTATGAGACTTTTTCCAAATGTTGCCACGGGGATAACTTATACAAACTAGCTAACACCGCGACATGTCACCAATTCAATACACTAGACGACATTCTCCCATGAGGGATTGCGGAAGGATTGCGGAAGTATGCGACTATTAAGTATGCGACTATTAAGTATGAGACTTTTTCCAAATGTTGCCACGGGGATAACTTATACAAACTAGCTAACATCGCGACATGTCACCAATTCAATACACTAGACGACATTCTCCCATGAGGGATTGCGGAAGGATTGCGGAAGTATGCGACTATTAAGTATGCGACTATTAAGTATGAGACTATTAAGTATGAGACTTTTTCCAAATGTTGCCACGGGGATAACTTATACAAACTAGCTAACACCGCGACATGTCACCAATTCAATACACTAGACGACATTCTCCCATGAGGGATTGCGGAAGGATTGCGGAAGTATGCGACTATTAAGTATGCGACTATTAAGTATGAGACTTTTTCCAAATGTTGCCACGGGGATAACTTATACAAACTAGCTAACATCGCGACATGTCACCAATTCAATACACTAGACGACATTCTCCCATGAGGGATTGCGGAAGGATTGCGGAAGTATGCGACTATTAAGTATGCGACTATTAAGTATGAGACTATTAAGTATGAGACTTTTTCCAAATGTTGCCACGGGGATAACTTATACAAACTAGCTAACACCGCGACATGTCACCAATTCAATACACTAGACGACATTCTCCCATGAGGGATTGCGGAAGGATTGCGGAAGTATGCGACTATTAAGTATGCGACTATTAAGTATGAGACTTTTTCCAAATGTTGCCACGGGGATAACTTATACAAACTAGCTAACACCGCGACATGTCACCAATTCAATACACTAGACGACATTCTCCCATGAGGGATTGCGGAAGGATTGCGGAAGTATGCGACTATTAAGTATGCGACTATTAAGTATGAGACTTTTTCCAAATGTTGCCACGGGGATAACTTATACAAACTAGCTAACACCGCGACATGTCACCAATTCAATACACTAGACGACATTCTCCCATGAGGGATTGCGGAAGGATTGCGGAAGTATGCGACTATTAAGTATGCGACTATTAAGTATGAGACTTTTTCCAAATGTTGCCACGGGGATAACTTATACAAACTAGCTAACACCGCGACATGTCACCAATTCAATACACTAGACGACATTCTCCCATGAGGGATTGCGGAAGGATTGCGGAAGTATGCGACTATTAAGTATGCGACTATTAAGTATGCGACTATTAAGTATGAGACTTTTTCCAAATGTTGCCACGGGGATAACTTATACAAACTAGCTAACACCGCGACATGTCACCAATTCAATACACTAGACGACATTCTCCCATGAGGGATTGCGGAAGGATTGCGGAAGTATGCGACTATTAAGTATGCGACTATTAAGTATGAGACTTTTTCCAAATGTTGCCACGGGGATAACTTATACAAACTAGCTAACACCGCGACATGTCACCAATTCAATACACTAGACGACATTCTCCCATGAGGGATTGCGGAAGGATTGCGGAAGTATGCGACTATTAAGTATGCGACTATTAAGTATGAGACTTTTTCCAAATGTTGCCACGGGGATAACTTATACAAACTAGCTAACACCGCGACATGTCACCAATTCAATACACTAGACGACATTCTCCCATGAGGGATTGCGGAAGGATTGCGGAAGTATGCGACTATTAAGTATGCGACTATTAAGTATGCGACTATTAAGTATGAGACTTTTTCCAAATGTTGCCACGGGGATAACTTATACAAACTAGCTAACACCGCGACATGTCACCAATTCAATACACTAGACGACATTCTCCCATGAGGGATTGCGGAAGGATTGCGGAAGTATGCGACTATTAAGTATGCGACTATTAAGTATGAGACTTTTTCCAAATGTTGCCACGGGGATAACTTATACAAACTAGCTAACACCGCGACATGTCACCAATTCAATACACTAGACGACATTCTCCCATGAGGGATTGCGGAAGGATTGCGGAAGTATGCGACTATTAAGTATGCGACTATTAAGTATGAGACTTTTTCCAAATGTTGCCACGGGGATAACTTATACAAACTAGCTAACACCGCGACATGTCACCAATTCAATACACTAGACGACATTCTCCCATGAGGGATTGCGGAAGGATTGCGGAAGTATGCGACTATTAAGTATGCGACTATTAAGTATGAGACTTTTTCCAAATGTTGCCACGGGGATAACTTATACAAACTAGCTAACACCGCGACATGTCACCAATTCAATACACTAGACGACATTCTCCCATGAGGGATTGCGGAAGGATTGCGGAAGTATGCGACTATTAAGTATGCGACTATTAAGTATGAGACTTTTTCCAAATGTTGCCACGGGGATAACTTATACAAACTAGCTAACACCGCGACATGTCACCAATTCAATACACTAGACGACATTCTCCCATGAGGGATTGCGGAAGGATTGCGGAAGTATGCGACTATTAAGTATGCGACTATTAAGTATGAGACTTTTTCCAAATGTTGCCACGGGGATAACTTATACAAACTAGCTAACACCGCGACATGTCACCAATTCAATACACTAGACGACATTCTCCCATGAGGGATTGCGGAAGGATTGCGGAAGTATGCGACTATTAAGTATGCGACTATTAAGTATGAGACTTTTTCCAAATGTTGCCACGGGGATAACTTATACAAACTAGCTAACACCGCGACATGTCACCAATTCAATACACTAGACGACATTCTCCCATGAGGGATTGCGGAAGGATTGCGGAAGTATGCGACTATTAAGTATGCGACTATTAAGTATGAGACTTTTTCCAAATGTTGCCACGGGGATAACTTATACAAACTAGCTAACACCGCGACATGTCACCAATTCAATACACTAGACGACATTCTCCCATGAGGGATTGCGGAAGGATTGCGGAAGTATGCGACTATTAAGTATGCGACTATTAAGTATGAGACTTTTTCCAAATGTTGCCACGGGGATAACTTATACAAACTAGCTAACACCGCGACATGTCACCAATTCAATACACTAGACGACATTCTCCCATGAGGGATTGCGGAAGGATTGCGGAAGTATGCGACTATTAAGTATGCGACTATTAAGTATGAGACTTTTTCCAAATGTTGCCACGGGGATAACTTATACAAACTAGCTAACACCGCGACATGTCACCAATTCAATACACTAGACGACATTCTCCCATGAGGGATTGCGGAAGGATTGCGGAAGTATGCGACTATTAAGTATGCGACTATTAAGTATGAGACTTTTTCCAAATGTTGCCACGGGGATAACTTATACAAACTAGCTAACACCGCGACATGTCACCAATTCAATACACTAGACGACATTCTCCCATGAGGGATTGCGGAAGGATTGCGGAAGTATGCGACTATTAAGTATGCGACTATTAAGTATGCGACTATTAAGTATGAGACTTTTTCCAAATGTTGCCACGGGGATAACTTATACAAACTAGCTAACACCGCGACATGTCACCAATTCAATACACTAGACGACATTCTCCCATGAGGGATTGCGGAAGGATTGCGGAAGTATGCGACTATTAAGTATGCGACTATTAAGTATGCGACTATTAAGTATGAGACTTTTTCCAAATGTTGCCACGGGGATAACTTATACAAACTAGCTAACACCGCGACATGTCACCAATTCAATACACTAGACGACATTCTCCCATGAGGGATTGCGGAAGGATTGCGGAAGTATGCGACTATTAAGTATGCGACTATTAAGTATGAGACTTTTTCCAAATGTTGCCACGGGGATAACTTATACAAACTAGCTAACACCGCGACATGTCACCAATTCAATACACTAGACGACATTCTCCCATGAGGGATTGCGGAAGGATTGCGGAAGTATGCGACTATTAAGTATGCGACTATTAAGTATGAGACTTTTTCCAAATGTTGCCACGGGGATAACTTATACAAACTAGCTAACACCGCGACATGTCACCAATTCAATACACTAGACGACATTCTCCCATGAGGGATTGCGGAAGGATTGCGGAAGTATGCGACTATTAAGTATGCGACTATTAAGTATGAGACTTTTTCCAAATGTTGCCACGGGGATAACTTATACAAACTAGCTAACACCGCGACATGTCACCAATTCAATACACTAGACGACATTCTCCCATGAGGGATTGCGGAAGGATTGCGGAAGTATGCGACTATTAAGTATGCGACTATTAAGTATGAGACTTTTTCCAAATGTTGCCACGGGGATAACTTATACAAACTAGCTAACACCGCGACATGTCACCAATTCAATACACTAGACGACATTCTCCCATGAGGGATTGCGGAAGGATTGCGGAAGTATGCGACTATTAAGTATGCGACTATTAAGTATGAGACTTTTTCCAAATGTTGCCACGGGGATAACTTATACAAACTAGCTAACACCGCGACATGTCACCAATTCAATACACTAGACGACATTCTCCCATGAGGGATTGCGGAAGGATTGCGGAAGTATGCGACTATTAAGTATGCGACTATTAAGTATGAGACTTTTTCCAAATGTTGCCACGGGGATAACTTATACAAACTAGCTAACACCGCGACATGTCACCAATTCAATACACTAGACGACATTCTCCCATGAGGGATTGCGGAAGGATTGCGGAAGTATGCGACTATTAAGTATGCGACTATTAAGTATGAGACTTTTTCCAAATGTTGCCACGGGGATAACTTATACAAACTAGCTAACACCGCGACATGTCACCAATTCAATACACTAGACGACATTCTCCCATGAGGGATTGCGGAAGGATTGCGGAAGTATGCGACTATTAAGTATGCGACTATTAAGTATGAGACTTTTTCCAAATGTTGCCACGGGGATAACTTATACAAACTAGCTAACACCGCGACATGTCACCAATTCAATACACTAGACGACATTCTCCCATGAGGGATTGCGGAAGGATTGCGGAAGTATGCGACTATTAAGTATGCGACTATTAAGTATGAGACTTTTTCCAAATGTTGCCACGGGGATAACTTATACAAACTAGCTAACACCGCGACATGTCACCAATTCAATACACTAGACGACATTCTCCCATGAGGGATTGCGGAAGGATTGCGGAAGTATGCGACTATTAAGTATGCGACTATTAAGTATGAGACTTTTTCCAAATGTTGCCACGGGGATAACTTATACAAACTAGCTAACACCGCGACATGTCACCAATTCAATACACTAGACGACATTCTCCCATGAGGGATTGCGGAAGGATTGCGGAAGTATGCGACTATTAAGTATGCGACTATTAAGTATGAGACTTTTTCCAAATGTTGCCACGGGGATAACTTATACAAACTAGCTAACACCGCGACATGTCACCAATTCAATACACTAGACGACATTCTCCCATGAGGGATTGCGGAAGGATTGCGGAAGTATGCGACTATTAAGTATGCGACTATTAAGTATGAGACTTTTTCCAAATGTTGCCACGGGGATAACTTATACAAACTAGCTAACACCGCGACATGTCACCAATTCAATACACTAGACGACATTCTCCCATGAGGGATTGCGGAAGGATTGCGGAAGTATGCGACTATTAAGTATGCGACTATTAAGTATGAGACTTTTTCCAAATGTTGCCACGGGGATAACTTATACAAACTAGCTAACACCGCGACATGTCACCAATTCAATACACTAGACGACATTCTCCCATGAGGGATTGCGGAAGGATTGCGGAAGTATGCGACTATTAAGTATGCGACTATTAAGTATGAGACTTTTTCCAAATGTTGCCACGGGGATAACTTATACAAACTAGCTAACACCGCGACATGTCACCAATTCAATACACTAGACGACATTCTCCCACGAGGTATATTATATATAGTCAATCGACTTGCCTTCATATACTATAGACCTCATATCATCGGTCCATATACCTACTAGCATAGTCAATCGACTTGCCTTCATAGTCAATCGACTTGCCTTCATATACTATAGACCTCATATCATCGGTCCATATACCTACTAGCATAGTCAATCGACTTGCCTTCATAGTCAATCGACTTGCCTTCATATACTATAGACCTCATATCATCGGTCCATATACCTACTAGCATAGTCAATCGACTTGCCTTCATAGTCAATCGACTTGCCTTCATATACTATAGACCTCATATCATCGGTCCATATACCTACTAGCATAGTCAATCGACTTGCCTTCATAGTCAATCGACTTGCCTTCATATACTATAGACCTCATATCATCGGTCCATATACCTACTAGCATAGTCAATCGACTTGCCTTCATATACTATAGACCTCATATCATCGGTCCATATACCTACTAGCATAGTCAATCGACTTGCCTTCATATATCATGGTACTATAGACCTCATATCATCGGTCCATATACCTACTAGCATAGTCAATCGACTTGCCTTCAAAGTCAATCGACTTGCCTTCATATATCATGGTACTATAGACCTCATATCATCGGTCCATATACCTACTAGCATAGTCAATCGACTTGCCTTCATATATCATGGTACTATAGACCTCATATCATCGGTCCATATACCTACTAGCATAGTCAATCGACTTGCCTTCATATATCATGGTACTATAGACCTCATATCATCGGTCCATATACCTACTAGCATAGTCAATCGACTTGCCTGCATAGTCAATCGACTTGCCTTCATATACTATAGACCTCATATCATCGGTCCATATACCTACTAGCATAGTCAATCGACTTGCCTTCATATACTATAGACCTCATATCATCGGTCCATATACCTACTAGCATAGTCAATCGACTTGCCTGCATAGTCAATCGACTTGCCTTCATATACTATAGACCTCATATCATCGGTCCATATACCTACTAGCATAGTCAATCGACTTGCCTTCATATACTATAGACCTCATATCATCGGTCCATATACCTACTAGCATAGTCAATCGACTTGCCTTCATAGTCAATCGACTTGCCTTCATATACTATAGACCTCATATCATCGGTCCATATACCTACTAGCATAGTCAGTCGACTTGCCTTCATATATCATGGTACTATAGACCTCATATCATCGGTCCATATACCTACTAGCATAGTCAATCGACTTGCCTTCATAGTCAATCGACTTGCCTTCATATACTATAGACCTCATATCATCGGTCCATATACCTACTAGCATAGTCAATCGACTTGCCTTCATATACTATAGACCTCATATCATCGGTCCATATACCTACTAGCATAGTCAATCGACTTGCCTTCATAGTCAATCGACTTGCCTTCATATACTATAGACCTCATATCATCGGTCCATATACCTACTAGCATAGTCAGTCGACTTGCCTTCATATATCATGGTACTATAGACCTCATATCATCGGTCCATATACCTACTAGCATAGTCAGTCGACTTGCCTTCATATATCATGGTACTATAGACCTCATATCATCGGTCCATATACCTACTAGCATAGTCAATCGACTTGCCTTCATATATCATGGTACTATAGACCTCATATCATCGGTCCATATACCTACTAGCATAGTCAATCGACTTGCCTTCATATACTATAGACCTCATATCATCGGTCCATATACCTACTAGCATAGTCAATCGACTTGCCTTCATAGTCAATCGACTTGCCTTCATATACTATAGACCTCATATCATCGGTCCATATACCTACTAGCATAGTCAGTCGACTTGCCTTCATAGTCAATCGACTTGCCTTCATATACTATAGACCTCATATCATCGGTCCATATACCTACTAGCATAGTCAGTCGACTTGCCTTCATATATCATGGTACTATAGACCTCATATCATCGGTCCATATACCTACTAGCATAGTCAATCGACTTGCCTTCAAAGTCAATCGACTTGCCTTCATATATCATGGTACTATAGACCTCATATCATCGGTCCATATACCTACTAGCATAGTCAATCGACTTGCCTTCATAGTCAATCGACTTGCCTTCATATACTATAGACCTCATATCATCGGTCCATATACCTACTAGCATAGT
>CAWWDJ010000060.1:0-27546 GCA_963942525.1 Ptychoptera contaminata | reverse complement strand
AATAAAAATAGCAAACTCAAAATTTTCGCGGTATTTTGCAAACGACTCCGAATTTCGTTAAATAAATGACATATTTGGCTGTTTTATGTACGATTTATCACTTATTACTTGTTTTGCTCAACTTTTACAGGGTAGTACTCAAAAAATAAGAAAAATAGCAAACTCAAAATTTTCGCGGTATTTTGCAAACGACTCCGAATTTCGTTAAATAAATGACATAATTGGCTGTTTTATGGTACGATTTATCACTTATTACTTGTTTTGCTCAACTTTTACAGGGTAGTACTCAAAAAATAAGAAAAATAGCAAACTTAAAATTTTCGCGGTATTTTGCAAACGACTCCGAATTTCGTTAAATAAATGACATATTTGGCTGTTTTATGTACGATTTATCACTTATTTCTTGTTTTGCTCAACTTTTACAGGGTAGTACTAAAAAAATAAGAAAATAGCAAACTCAAAATTTTCACGGTATTTTGCAAACGACTCCGAATTTCGTTAAATAAATGACATATTTGGCTGTTTTATGTACGATTTATCACTTATTTCTTGTTTTGCTCAACTTTTACAGGGTAGTACTCAAAAAATAAGAAAAATAGCAAACTCAAAATTTTCGCGGTATTTTGCAAACGACTCCGAATTTCGTTAAATAAATGACATATTTGGCTGTTTTATGTACGGTTTATCACTTATTTCTTGTTTTGCTCAACTTTTACAGGGTAGTACTAAAAAAATATAAAAAAGCAAACTCAAAATTTTCACGGTATTTTGCAAACGACTCCGAATTCCGTTAAATAAATGACATATTTGGCTGTTTTATGTACGATTTATCACTTATTACTTGTTTTGCTCAACTTTTACAGGGTAGTACTCAAAAAATAAGAAAAATAGCAAACTCAAAATTTTCGCGGTATTTTGCAAACGACTCCGAATTTCGTTAAATAAATGACATATTTGGCTGTTTTATGTACGATTTATCACTTATTACTTGTTTTGCTCAACTTTTACAGGGTAGTACTCAAAAAATAAGAAAAAAAAGCAAATTTAAAATTTTCGCGGTATTTTGCAAACGACTCCGAATTTCGTTAAATAAATGACATATTTGGCTGTTTTATGTACGATTTATCACTTATTACTTGTTTTGATCAACTTTTACAGGGTAGTACTAAAAAAATAAAAAATAGCAAACTCAAAATTTTCGCGCTATTTTGCAAATTACTCCGAATTTCGTTAAATAAATGACATATTTGGCTGTTTTATGTACGATTTATCACTTATTACTTGTTTTGCTCAACTTTTACAGGGTAGTACTAAAAAAATAAGAAAAAAAGCAAACTTAAAATTTTCGCGGTATTTTGCAAACGACTCCGAATTTCGTTAAATAAATGACATATTTGGCTGTTTTATGTACGATTTATCACTTATTACTTGTTTTGCTCAACTTTTACAGGGTAGTACTCAAAAAATAAGAAAAATAGCAAACTCAAAATTTTCGCGGTATTTTGCAAACGACTCCGAATTTCGTTAAATAAATGACATATTTGGCTGTTTTATGTACGGTTTATCACTTATTTCTTGTTTTGCTCAACTTTTACAGGGTAGTACTAAAAAAATATAAAAAAGCAAACTCAAAATTTTCACGGTATTTTGCAAACGACTCCGAATTCCGTTAAATAAATGACATATTTGGCTGTTTTATGTACGATTTATCACTTATTACTTGTTTTGCTCAACTTTTACAGGGTAGTACTAAAAAAATATAAAATAGCAAACTCAAAATTTTCGCGGTATTTTGCAAACGACTCCGAATTTCGTTAAATAAATGACATAATTGGCTGTTTTATGTACGATTTATCACTTATTACTTGTTTTGCTCAACTTTTACAGGGTAGTACTCAAAAAATAAGAAAAAAAGCAAACTTAAAATTTTCGCGGTATTTTGCAAACGACTCCGAATTTCGTTAAATAAATGACATAATTGGCTGTTTTATGTACGATTTATAACTTGTTACTTGTTTTGTTCATCTTTTGTATGGTAGTACTCAAAAAATAAGAAAAATAGCAAACTTAAAATTTTCGCGGTATTTTGCAAACGACTCCGAATTTCGTTAAATAAATGACATATTTGGCTGTTTTATGTACGATATCACTTATTACTTGTTTTGCTCAACTTTTACAGGGTAGTACTCAAAAAATAAGAAAAAAAGCAAACTCAAAATTTTCACGGTATTTTGCAAACGACTCCTAATTTCGTTAAATAAATGACATATTTGGCTGTTTTATGTACGATTTATCACTTATTTCTTGTTTTGATCAACTTTTACAGGGTAGTACTAAAAAAATATAAAATAGCAAACTCAAAATTTTCACGATATTTTGCAAACGACTCCGAATTTCGTTAAATAAATGACATATTTGGCTGTTTTATGTACGATTTATCACTTATTTCTTGTTTTGCTCAACTTTTACAGGGTAGTACTCAAAAAATAATAAAAATAGCAAACTCAAAATTTTCGCGGTATTTTGCAAACGACTCCGAATTTCGTTAAATAAATGACATATTTGGCTGTTTTATGTACGATTTATCACTTATTTCTTGTTTTAATCAACTTTTACAGGGTAGTACTCAAAAAATAAGAAAAATAGCAAACTCAAAATTTTCACGATATTTTGCAAACGACTCCGAATTTCGTTAAATAAATGACATGTTTGGCTGTTTTATGTACGATTTATCACTTATTACTTGTTTTGATCAACTTTTACAGGGTAGTACTAAAAAAATATAAAATAGAAAACTCAAAATTTTCACGGTATTTTGCAAACGACTCCGAATTTCGTTAAATAAATGACATGTTTGGCTGTTTTATGTACGATTTATCACTTATTTCTTGTTTTGATCAACTTTTACAGGGTAGTACTAAAAAAATATAAAATAGCAAACTCAAAATTTTCACGGTATTTTGCAAACGACTCCAAATTTCGTTAAATAAATGACATGTTTGGCTGTTTTATGTACGATTTATCACTTATTACTTGTTTTGCTCAACTTTTACAGGGTAGTACTCAAAAAATAATAAAAATAGCAAACTCAAAATTTTCGCGGTATTTTGCAAACGACTCCAAATTTCGTTAAATAAATGACATATTTGGCTGTTTTATGTACGATTTATCACTTATTTCTTGTTTTAATCAACTTTTACAGGGTAGTACTCAAAAAATAAGAAAAATAGCAAACTCAAAATTTTCGCGGTATTTTGCAAACGACTCCGAATTTCGTTAAATAAATGACATAATTGGCTGTTTTATGTACGATTTATCACTTATTACTTGTTTTGCTCAACTTTTACAGGGTAGTACTCAAAAAATAAGAAAAAAAGCAAACTTAAAATTTTCGCGGTATTTTGCAAACGACTCCGAATTTCGTTAAATAAATGACATATTTGGCTGTTTTATGTACGATTTATCACTTATTACTTGTTTTGCTCAACTTTTACAGGGTAGCACTCAAAAAATAAGAAAAACAGCAAACTCAAAATTTTCGCGGTATTTTGCAAACGACTCCGAATTTCGTTAAATAAATGACATAATTGGCTGTTTTATGTACGATTTATCACTTATTACTTGTTTTGCTCAACTTTTACAGGGTAGTACTCAAAAAATAAGAAAAAAAGCAAACTTAAAATTTTCGCGGTATTTTGCAAACGACTCCGAATTTCGTTAAATAAATGACATATTTGGCTGTTTTATGTACGGTTTATCACTTATTTCTTGTTTTGCTCAACTTTTACAGGGTAGTACTAAAAAAATATAAAATAGCAAACTCAAAATTTTCACGGTATTTTGCAAACGACTCCGAATTTCGTTAAATAAATGACATATTTGGCTGTTTTATGTACGATTTATCACTTATTTCTTGTTTTGCTCAACTTTTACAGGGTAGTACTAAAAAAATATAAAATAGCAAACTCAAAATTTTCACGGTATTTTGCAAACGACTCCGAATTTCGTTAAATAAATGACATATTTGGCTGTTTTATGTACGGTTTATCACTTATTTCTTGTTTTGCTCAACTTTTACAGGGTAGTACTAAAAAAATATAAAATAGCAAACTCAAAATTTTCACGGTATTTTGCAAACGACTCCGAATTCCGTTAAATAAATGACATATTTGGCTGTTTTATGTACGATTTATCACTTATTTCTTGTTTTGCTCAACTTTTACAGGGTAGTACTCAAAAAATAAGAAAAATAGCAAACTCAAAATTTTCGCGGTATTTTGCAAACGACTCCGAATTTCGTTAAATAAATGACATATTTGGCTGTTTTATGTACGATTTATCACTTATTTCTTGTTTTAATCAACTTTTACAGGGTAGTACTCAAAAAATAAGAAAAATAGCAAACTCAAAATTTTCGCGGTATTTTGCAAACGACTCCGAATTTCGTTAAATAAATGACATAATTGGCTGTTTTATGTACGATTTATAACTTGTTACTTGTTTTGTTCATCTTTTGTATGGTAGTACTCAAAAAATAAGAAAAATAGCAAACTTAAAATTTTCGCGGTATTTTGCAAACGACTCCGAATTTCGTTAAATAAATGACATATTTGGCTGTTTTATGTACGATATCACTTATTACTTGTTTTGCTCAACTTTTACAGGGTAGTACTCAAAAAATAAGAAAAAAAGCAAACTCAAAATTTTCACGGTATTTTGCAAACGACTCCGAATTTCGTTAAATAAATGACATATTTGGCTGTTTTATGTACGATTTATCACTTATTTCTTGTTTTGATCAACTTTTACAGGGTAGTACTAAAAAAATATAAAATAGCAAACTCAAAATTTTCACGATATTTTGCAAACGACTCCGAATTTCGTTAAATAAATGACATGTTTGGCTGTTTTATGTACGATTTATCACTTATTACTTGTTTTGATCAACTTTTACAGGGTAGTACTAAAAAAATATTAAATAGAAAACTCAAAATTTTCACGGTATTTTGCAAACGACTCCGAATTTCGTTAAATAAATGACATGTTTGGCTGTTTTATGTACGATTTATCACTTATTTCTTGTTTTGATCAACTTTTACAGGGTAGTACTAAAAAAATATAAAATAGCAAACTCAAAATTTTCACGGTATTTTGCAAACGACTCCAAATTTCGTTAAATAAATGACATGTTTGGCTGTTTTATGTACGATTTATCACTTATTACTTGTTTTGCTCAACTTTTACAGGGTAGTACTCAAAAAATAAGAAAAATAGCAAACTCAAAATTTTCGCGGTATTTTGCAAACGACTCCGAATTTCGTTAAATAAATGACATATTTGGCTGTTTTATGTACGATTTATCACTTATTTCTTGTTTTGCTCAACTTTTACAGGGTAGTACTCAAAAAATAATAAAAATAGCAAACTCAAAATTTTCGCGGTATTTTGCAAACGACTCCGAATTTCGTTAAATAAATGACATATTTGGCTGTTTTATGTACGATTTATCACTTATTTCTTGTTTTAATCAACTTTTACAGGGTAGTACTCAAAAAATAAGAAAAATAGCAAACTCAAAATTTTCACGATATTTTGCAAACGACTCCGAATTTCGTTAAATAAATGACATGTTTGGCTGTTTTATGTACGATTTATCACTTATTACTTGTTTTGATCAACTTTTACAGGGTAGTATTAAAAAAATAAGAAAAATAGCAAACTCAAAATTTTCGCGGTATTTTGCAAACGACTCCGAATTTCGTTAAATAAATGACATAATTGGCTGTTTTATGTACGATTTATCACTTATTACTTGTTTTGCTCAACTTTTACAGGGTAGTACTCAAAAAATAATAAAAATAGCAAACTCAAAATTTTCGCGGTATTTTGCAAACGACTCCGAATTTCGTTAAATAAATGACATATTTGGCTGTTTTATGTACGATTTATCACTTATTTCTTGTTTTAATCAACTTTTACAGGGTAGTACTCAAAAAATAAGAAAAATAGCAAACTCAAAATTTTCGCGGTATTTTGCAAACGACTCCGAATTTCGTTAAATAAATGACATAATTGGCTGTTTTATGTACGATTTATCACTTATTACTTGTTTTGCTCAACTTTTACAGGGTAGTACTCAAAAAATAAGAAAAAAAGCAAACTTAAAATTTTCGCGGTATTTTGCAAACGACTCCGAATTTCGTTAAATAAATGACATATTTGGCTGTTTTATGTACGATTTATCACTTATTACTTGTTTTGCTCAACTTTTACAGGGTAGCACTCAAAAAATAAGAAAAATATAAAATAGCAAACTCAAAATTTTCGCGGTATTTTGCAAACGACTCCGAATTTCGTTAAATAAATGACATAATTGGCTGTTTTATGTACGATTTATCACTTATTACTTGTTTTGCTCAACTTTTACGGGGTAGTACTCAAAAAATAAGAAAAAAAGCAAACTTAAAATTTTCGCGGTATTTTGCAAATGACTCCGAATTTCGTTAAATAAATGACATATTTGGCTGTTTTATGTACGATTTATCACTTATTACTTGTTTTGCTCAACTTTTACAGGGTATAACTCAAAAATAAAAAAATAGCAAACTCAAAATTTTCGCGGTATTTTGCAAACGACTCCGAATTTCGTTAAATAAATGACATATTTGGCTGTTTTATGTACGATTTATCACTTATTACTTGTTTTGCTCAACTTTTACAGGGTAGTACTCAAAAAATAAGAAAAAAAGCAAATTTAAAATTTTCGCGGTATTTTGCAAACGACTCCGAATTTCGTTAAATAAATGACATGTTTGGCTGTTTTATGTACGATTTATCACTTATTACTTGTTTTGATCAACTTTTACAGGGTAGTACTAAAAAAATATTAAATAGAAAACTCAAAATTTTCACGGTATTTTGCAAACGACTCCGAATTTCGTTAAATAAATGACATGTTTGGCTGTTTTATGTACGATTTATCACTTATTTCTTGTTTTGATCAACTTTTACAGGGTAGTACTAAAAAAATATAAAATAGCAAACTCAAAATTTTCACGGTATTTTGCAAACGACTCCAAATTTCGTTAAATAAATGACATGTTTGGCTGTTTTATGTACGATTTATCACTTATTACTTGTTTTGCTCAACTTTTACAGGGTAGTACTCAAAAAATAAGAAAAATAGCAAACTCAAAATTTTCGCGGTATTTTGCAAACGACTCCGAATTTCGTTAAATAAATGACATATTTGGCTGTTTTATGTACGATTTATCACTTATTACTTGTTTTGCTCAACTTTTACAGGGTAGTACTCAAAAAATATAAAATAGCAAACTTAAAATTTTCGCGGTATTTTGCAAACGACTCCGAATTTCGTTAAATAAATGACATAATTGGCTGTTTTATGTACGATTTATCACTTATTACTTGTTTTGCTCAACTTTTACAGGGTAGTACTCAAAAAATAAGAAAAAAAGCAAACTTAAAATTTTCGCGGTATTTTGCAAACGACTCCGAATTTCGTTAAATAAATGACATAATTGGCTGTTTTATGTACGATTTATAACTTGTTACTTGTTTTGTTCATCTTTTGTATGGTAGTACTCAAAAAATAAGAAAAATAGCAAACTTAAAATTTTCGCGGTATTTTGCAAACGACTACGAATTTCGTTAAATAAATGACATATTTGTTCATCACTTATTACTTGTTTTGCTCAACTTTTACAGGGTAGTACTCAAAAAATAAGAAAAAAAGCAAACTCAAAATTTTCACGGTATTTTGCAAACGACTCCGAATTTCGTTAAATAAATGACATATTTGGCTGTTTTATGTACGATTTATCACTTATTACTTGTTTTGCTCAACTTTTACAGGGTAGTACTCAAAAAATAAGAAAAATAGCAAACTCAAAATTTTCGCGGTATTTTGCAAACGACTCCGAATTCCGTTAAATAAATGACATATTTGGCTGTTTTATGTACGATTTATCACTTATTTCTTGTTTTAATCAACTTTTACAGGGTAGTACTAAAAAAATATAAAATAGCAAACTCAAAATTTTCACGATATTTTGCAAACGACTCCGAATTTCGTTAAATAAATGACATGTTTGGCTGTTTTATGTACGATTTATCACTTATTACTTGTTTTGATCAACTTTTACAGGGTAGTACTAAAAAAATATAAAATAGAAAACTCAAAATTTTCACGGTATTTTGCAAACGACTCCGAATTTCGTTAAATAAATGACATGTTTGGCTGTTTTATGTACGATTTATCACTTATTTCTTGTTTTGATCAACTTTTACAGGGTAGTACTAAAAAAATATAAAATAGCAAACTCAAAATTTTCACGGTATTTTGCAAACGACTCCAAATTTCGTTAAATAAATGACATGTTTGGCTGTTTTATGTACGATTTATCACTTATTACTTGTTTTGCTCAACTTTTACAGGGTAGTACTCAAAAAATAAGAAAAATAGCAAAATCAAAATTTTCGCGGTATTTTGCAAACGACTCCGAATTTCGTTAAATAAATGACATATTTGGCTGTTTTATGTACGGTTTATCACTTATTTCTTGTTTTGCTCAACTTTTACAGGGTAGTACTAAAAAAATATAAAATAGCAAACTCAAAATTTTCACGGTATTTTGCAAACGACTCCGAATTCCGTTAAATAAATGACATATTTGGCTGTTTTATGTACGATTTATCACTTATTTCTTGTTTTGCTCAACTTTTACAGGGTAGTACTCAAAAAATATAAAATAGCAAACTTAAAATTTTCGCGGTATTTTGCAAACGACTCCGAATTTCGTTAAATAAATGACATATTTGGCTGTTTTATGTACGATTTATCACTTATTACTTGTTTTGCTCAACTTTTACAGGGTTAAGCAAAATAATAATACTCAAAAAATAAGAAAAAAAGCAAATTTAAAATTTTCGCGGTATTTTGGAAACGACTCCGAATTACGTTAAATAAATGACATATTTGGCTGTTTTATGTACGGTTTATCACTTATTACTTGTTTTGCTCAACTTTTACAGGGTAGTACTCAAAAAATAAGAAAAAAAGCAAACTTAAAATTTTCACGGTATTTTGCAAACGACTCCGAATTTCGTTAAATAAATGACATATTTGGTTGTTTTATGTACGATTTATCACTTATTACTTGTTTTAATCAACTTTTACAGGGTAGTACTCAAAAAATATAAAATAGCAAACTCAAAATTTTCACGGTATTTTGCAAACGACTCCGAATTTCGTTAAATAAATGACATATTTGGCTGTTTTATGTACGATTTATCACTTATTTCTTGTTTTGCTCAACTTTTACAGGGTAGTACTCAAAAAATAAGAAAAATAGCAAACTCAAAATTTTCGCGGTATTTTGCAAACGACTCCGAATTTCGTTAAATAAATGACATATTTGGCTGTTTTATGTACGATTTATCACTTATTACTTGTTTTGCTCAACTTTTACAGGGTAGCACTCAAAAAATATAAAATAGCAAACTCAAAATTTTCACGGTATTTTGCAAACGATTCCGAATTTCGTTAAATAAATGACATATTTGGCTGTTTTATGTACGATTTATAACTTGTTACTTGTTTTGTTCATCTTTTGTATGGTAGTACTCAAAAAATAAGAAAAATAGCAAACTTAAAATTTTCGCGGTATTTTGCAAACGACTCCGAATTTCGTTAAATAAATGACATAATTGGCTGTTTTATGTACGATTTATCACTTATTACTTGTTTTGCTCAACTTTTACAGGGTAGTACTCAAAAAATAAGAAAAAAAGCAAACTTAAAATTTTCGCGGTATTTTGCAAATGACTCCGAATTTCGTTAAATAAATGACATATTTGGCTGTTTTATGTACGATTTATCACTTATTACTTGTTTTGCTAAACTTTTACAGGGTAGTACTCAAAAAATAAGAAAAATAGCAAACTCAAAATTTTCGCGGTATTTTGCAAATGACTCCGAATTTCGTTAAATAAATGACATATTTGGCTGTTTTATGTACGATTTATCACTTATTACTTGTTTTGCTCAACTTTTACAGGGTAGTACTCAAAAAATAAGAAAAAAAGCAAATTTAAAATTTTCGCGGTATTTTGCAAACGACTCCGAATTTCGTTAAATAAATGACATATTTGGCTGTTTTATGTACGATTTATCACTTATTACTTGTTTTGCTCAACTTTTACAGGGTAGTACTCAAAAAATAAGAAAATAGCAAAATCAAAATTTTCGCGGTATTTTGCAAACGACTCCGAATTTCGTTAAATAAATGACATATTTGGCTGTTTTATGTACGATTTATCACTTATTACTTGTTTTGCTCAACTTTTACAGGGTAGTACTCAAAAAATAAGAAAAAAAGCAAACTTAAAATTTTCGCGGTATTTTGCAAACGACTCCGAATTTCGTTAAATAAATGACATATTTGGCTGTTTTATGTACGATTTATCACTTATTACTTGTTTTGCTCAACTTTTACAGGGTAGTACTAAAAAATATAAAATAGCAAACTCAAAATTTTCACGGTATTTTGCAAACGACTCCGAATTCCGTTAAATAAATGACATATTTGGCTGTTTTATGTACGATTTATCACTTATTTCTTGTTTTGCTCAACTTTTACAGGGTAGTACTCAAAAAATAAGAAAAATAGCAAACTAAAAATTTTCGCGGTATTTTGCAAACGACTCCGAATTTCGTTAAATAAATGACATATTTGGCTGTTTTATGTACGATTTATCACTTATTACTTGTTTTGATCAACTTTTACAGGGTAGTACTCAAAAAATAAGAAAAATAGCAAACTCAAAATTTTCATGGTATTTTGCAAACGACTCCGAATTCCGTTAAATAAATGACATATTTGGCTGTTTTATGTACGATTTATCACTTATTTCTTGTTTTGCTCAACTTTTACAGGGTAGTACTCAAAAAATAAGAAAAATAGCAAACTCAAAATTTTCGCGGTATTTTGCAAACGACTCCGAATTTCGTTAAATAAATGACATATTTGGCTGTTTTATGTACGATTTATCACTTATTACTTGTTTTGCTCAACTTTTACAGGGTAGTACTCAAAAAATAAGAAAAAAAGCAAACTTAAAATTTTCGCGGTATTTTGCAAACGACTCCGAATTTCGTTAAATAAATGACATATTTGGCTGTTTTATGTACGATTTATCACTTATAACTTGTTTTGATCAACTTTTACAGGGTAGTACTCAAAAAATATAAAATAGCAAACTCAAAATTTTCGCGGTATTTTGCAAACGACTCCGAATTGCGTTAAATAAATGACATATTTGGCTGTTTTATGTACGATTTATCACTTATTACTTGTTTTGCTCAACTTTTACAGGGTAGTACTCAAAAAATAAGAAAAAAAGCAAACTTAAAATTTTCACGGTATTTCGACGGAATTTCGTTAAATAAATAACATATTTGGCTGTTTTATGTACGATTTATCACTTATTACTTGTTTTGATCAACTTTTACAGGGTAGTACTCAAAAAATATAAAATAGCAAACTCAAAATTTTCGCGCTATTTTGCAAATTACTCCGAATTTCGTTAAATAAATGACATATTTGGCTGTTTTATGTACGATTTATCACTTATTTCTTGTTTTGCTCAACTTTTACAGGGTAGTACTCAAAAAATAAGAAAAATAGCAAACTCAAAATTTTCGCGGTATTTTGCAAACGACTCCGAATTTCGTTAAATAAATGACATATTTGGCTGTTTTATGTACGATTTATCACTTATTACTTGTTTTGATCAACTTTTACAGGGTAGTACTCAAAAAATAAGAAAAATAGCAAACTCAAAATTTTTAAATAAATGACATATTTGGCTGTTTTATGTACGATTTATCACTTATTTCTTGTTTTGCTCAACTTTTACAGGGTAGTACTCAAAAAATAAGAAAAATAGCAAACTCAAAATTTCGCGGTATTTTGCAAACGACTCCGAATTTCGTTAAATAAATGACATATTTGGCTGTTTTATGTACGATTTATCACTTATTTCTTGTTTTAATCAACTTTTACAGGGTAGTACTAAAAAAATATAAAATAGCAAACTCAAAATTTTCGCGGTATTTTGCAAACGACTCCGAATTTCGTTAAATAAATGACATATTTGGCTGTTTTATGTACGATTTATCACTTATAACTTATTTTGATCAACTTTTACAGGGTAGTACTCAAAAAATATAAAATAGCAAACTCAAAATTTTCGCGGTATTTTGCAAACGACTCCGAATTGCGTTAAATAAATGACATATTTGGCTGTTTTATGTACGATTTATCACTTATTACTTGTTTTGCTCAACTTTTACAGGGTAGTACTCAAAAAATAAGAAAAAAAGCAAACTTAAAATTTTCACGGTATTTCGACGGAATTTCGTTAAATAAATAACATATTTGGCTGTTTTATGTACGATTTATCACTTATTACTTGTTTTGATCAACTTTTACAGGGTAGTACTCAAAAAATATAAAATAGCAAACTCAAAATTTTCGCGCTATTTTGCAAATTACTCCGAATTTCGTTAAATAAATGACATATTTGGCTGTTTTATGTACGATTTATCACTTATTTCTTGTTTTGCTCAACTTTTACAGGGTAGTACTAAAAAAATATAAAATAGCAAACTCAAAATTTTCGCGCTATTTTGCAAATTACTCCGAATTTCGTTAAATAAATGACATATTTGGCTGTTTTATGTACGATTTATCACTTATTACTTGTTTTGCTCAACTTTTACAGGGTAGTACTCAAAAAATAAGAAAAAAAGCAAACTTAAAATTTTCGCGGTATTTTGCAAACGACTCCGAATTTCGTTAAATAAATGACATATTTGGCTGTTTTATGTACGATTTATCACTTATTACTTGTTTTGATCAACTTTTACAGGGTAGTACTAAAAAAATATAAAATAGCAAACTCAAAATTTTCGCGCTATTTTGCAAATTACTCCGAATTTCGTTAAATAAATGACATATTTGGCTGTTTTATGTACGATTTATCATTTATTACTTGTTTTGCTCAACTTTTACAGGGTAGTACTCAAAAAATAAGAAAAAAAGCAAACTTAAAATTTTCGCGGTATTTTGCAAACGACTCCGAATTTCGTTAAATAAATGACATATTTGGCTGTTTTATGTACGATTTATCACTTATTACTTGTTTTGCTCAACTTTTACAGGGTAGTACTCAAAAAATAAGAAAAAAAGCAAACTTAAAATTTTCGCGGTATTTTGCAAACGACTCCGAATTTCGTTAAATAAATGACATATTTGGCTGTTTTATGTACGATTTATCACTTATTACTTGTTTTGCTCAACTTTTACAGGGTAGTACTCAAAAAATAAGAAAAAAAGCAAACTTAAAATTTTCGCGGTATTTTGCAAACGACTCCGAATTTCGTTAAATAAATGACATATTTGGCTGTTTTATGTACGATTTATCACTTATTACTTGTTTTGCTCAACTTTTACAGGGTAGTACTCAAAAAATAAGAAAAAAAGCAAACTTAAAATTTTCGCGGTATTTTGCAAACGACTCCGAATTTCGTTAAATAAATGACATATTTGGCTGTTTTATGTACGATTTATCACTTATTACTTGTTTTGATCAACTTTTACAGGGTAGTACTAAAAAAATATAAAATAGCAAACTCAAAATTTTCGCGCTATTTTGCAAATTACTCCGAATTTCGTTAAATAAATGACATATTTGGCTGTTTTATGTACGATTTATCACTTATTACTTGTTTTGCTCAACTTTTACAGGGTAGTACTCAAAAAATAAGAAAAAAAGCAAACTTAAAATTTTCGCGGTATTTTGCAAACGACTCCGAATTTCGTTAAATAAATGACATATTTGGCTGTTTTATGTACGATTTATCACTTATTACTTGTTTTGATCAACTTTTACAGGGTAGTAGTAAAAAAATATAAAATAGCAAACTCAAAATTTTCGCGCTATTTTGCAAATTACTCCGAATTTCGTTAAATAAATGACATATTTGGCTGTTTTATGTACGATTTATCACTTATTTCTTGTTTTGCTCAACTTTTACAGGGTAGTACTAAAAAAATATAAAATAGCAAACTCAAAATTTTCACGGTATTTTGCAAACGACTCCGAATTTCGTTAAATAAATGACATATTTGGCTGTTTTATGTACGATTTATCACTTATTACTTGTTTTGCTCAACTTTTACAGGGTAGTACTCAAAAAATAAGAAAAAAAGCAAACTTAAAATTTTCGCGGTATTTTGCAAACGACTCCGAATTTCGTTAAATAAATGACATATTTGGCTGTTTTATGTACGATTTATCACTTATTACTTGTTTTGCTCAACTTTTACAGGGTAGTACTCAAAAAATAAGAAAAAAAGCAAACTTAAAATTTTCGCGGTATTTTGCAAACGACTCCGAATTTCGTTAAATAAATGACATATTTGGCTGTTTTATGTACGATTTATCACTTATTACTTGTTTTGCTCAACTTTTACAGGGTAGTACTAAAAAAATATAAAATAGCAAACTCAAAATTTTCACGGTATTTTGCAAACGACTCCGAATTCCGTTAAATAAATGACATATTTGGCTGTTTTATGTACGATTTATCACTTATTTCTTGTTTTGCTCAACTTTTACAGGGTAGTACTCAAAAAATAAGAAAAATAGCAAACTCAAAATTTTCGCGGTATTTTGCAAACGACTCCGAATTTCGTTAAATAAATGACATATTTGGCTGTTTTATGTACGATTTATCACTTATTACTTGTTTTGATCAACTTTTACAGGGTAGTACTCAAAAAATAAGAAAAATAGCAAACTCAAAATTTTCGCGGTATTTTGCAAACGACTCCGAATTCCGTTAAATAAATGACATATTTGGCTGTTTTATGTACGATTTATCACTTATTTCTTGTTTTGCTCAACTTTTACAGGGTAGTACTCAAAAAATAAGAAAAATAGCAAACTCAAAATTTTCGCGGTATTTTGCAAACGACTCCGAATTTCGTTAAATAAATGACATATTTGGCTGTTTTATGTACGATTTATCACTTATTTCTTGTTTTAATCAACTTTTACAGGGTAGTACTAAAAAAATATAAAATAGCAAACTCAAAATTTTCGCGGTATTTTGCAAACGACTCCGAATTCCGTTAAATAAGTGACATATTTGGCTGTTTTATGTACGATTTATCACTTATTTCTTGTTTTGCTCAACTTTTACAGGGTAGTACTAAAAAAATATAAAATAGCAAACTCAAAATTTTCGCGCTATTTTGCAAATTACTCCGAATTTCGTTAAATAAATGACATATTTGGCTGTTTTATGTACGATTTATCACTTATTACTTGTTTTGCTCAACTTTTACAGGGTAGTACTCAAAAAATAAGAAAAAAGCAAACTTAAAATTTTCGCGGTATTTTGCAAACGACTCCGAATTTCGTTAAATAAATGACATATTTGGCTGTTTTATGTACGATTTATCACTTATTACTTGTTTTGATCAACTTTTACAGGGTAGTACTAAAAAAATATAAAATAGCAAACTCAAAATTTTCGCGCTATTTTGTAAATTACTCCGAATTTCGTTAAATAAATGACATATTTGGCTGTTTTATGTACGATTTATCATTTATTACTTGTTTTGCTCAACTTTTACAGGGTAGTACTAAAAAATAAGAAAAAAAGCAAACTTAAAATTTTCGCGGTATTTTGCAAACGACTCCGAATTTCGTTAAATAAATGACATATTTGGCTGTTTTATGTACGATTTATCACTTATTACTTGTTTTGATCAACTTTTACAGGGTAGTACTCAAAAAATAAGAAAAATAGCAAACTCAAAATTTTCGCGGTATTTTGCAAACGACTCCGAATTTCGTTAAATAAATGACATATTTGGCTGTTTTATGTACGATTTATCACTTATTTCTTGTTTTAATCAACTTTTACAGGGTAGTACTAAAAAAATATAAAATAGCAAACTCAAAATTTTCACGGTATTTTGCAAACGACTCCGAATTTCGTTAAATAAATGACATATTTGGCTGTTTTATGTACGATTTATCACTTATTACTTGTTTTGATCAACTTTTACAGGGTAGTACTAAAAGAATATAAAATAGCAAACTCAAAATTTTCGCGGTATTTTGCAAACGACTCCGAATTTCGTTAAATAAATGACATATTTGGCTGTTTTATGTACGGTTTATCACTTATTTCTTGTTTTGCTCAACTTTTACAGGGTAATACTAAAAAAATATAAAATAGCAAACTCAAAATTTTCACGGTATTTTGCAAACGACTCCGAATTCCGTTAAATAAATGACATATTTGGCTGTTTTATGTACGATTTATCACTTATTACTTGTTTTGCTCAACTTTTACAGGGTAGCACTCAAAAAATAAGAAAAATAGCAAACTCAAAATTTTCGCGGTATTTTGCAAACGACTCCGAATTTCGTTAAATAAATGACATATTTGGCTGTTTTATGTACGATTTATCACTTATTACTTGTTTTGCTCAACTTTTACAGGGTAGTACTCAAAAAATAAGAAAAAAAGCAAACTTAAAATTTTCGCGGTATTTTGCAAACGACTCCGAATTTCGTTAAATAAATGACATATTTGGCTGTTTTATGTACGATTTATCACTTATTACTTGTTTTGCTCAACTTTTACAGGGTAGTACTCAAAAAATAAGAAAAAAAGCAAACTCAAAATTTTCACGGTATTTTGCAAACGACTCCGAATTTCGTTAAATAAATGACATATTTGGCTGTTTTATGTACGATTTATCACTTATTTCTTGTTTTGCTCAACTTTTACAGGGTAGTACTCAAAAAATAAGAAAAATAGCAAACTAAAAATTTTCGCGGTATTTTGCAAACGACTCCGAATTTCGTTAAATAAATGACATATTTGGCTGTTTTATGTACGATTTATCACTTATTACTTGTTTTGATCAACTTTTACAGGGTAGTACTCAAAAAATAAGAAAAATAGCAAACTCAAAATTTTCACGGTATTTTGCAAACGACTCCGAATTCCGTTAAATAAATGACATATTTGGCTGTTTTATGTACGATTTATCACTTTTTTCTTGTTTTGCTCAACTTTTACAGGGTAGTACTCAAAAAATAAGAAAAATAGCAAACTCAAAATTTTCGCGGTATTTTGCAAACGACTCCGAATTTCGTTAAATAAATGACATATTTGGCTGTTTTATGTACGATTTATCACTTATTACTTGTTTTGCTCAACTTTTACAGGGTAGTACTCAAAAAATAAGAAAAAAAGCAAACTTAAAATTTTCGCGGTATTTTGCAAACGACTCCGAATTTCGTTAAATAAATGACATATTTGGCTGTTTTATGTACGATTTATCACTTATTACTTGTTTTGCTCAACTTTTACAGGGTAGTACTCAAAAAATAAGAAAAAAAGCAAACTTAAAATTTTCGCGGTATTTTGCAAACGACTCCGAATTTCGTTAAATAAATGACATATTTGGCTGTTTTATGTACGATTTATCACTTATTACTTGTTTTGCTCAACTTTTACAGGGTAGTACTCAAAAAATATAAAATAGCAAACTCAAAATTTTCACGGTACTTTGCAAACGATTCCGAATTTCGTTAAATAAATGACGTATTTGGCTGTTTTATGTACGATTTATAACTTGTTACTTGTTTTGTTCATCTTTTGTATGGTAGTACTCAAAAAATAAGAAAAATAGCAAACTTAAAATTTTCGCGGTATTTTGCAAACGACTCCGAATTTCGTTAAATAAATGACATATTTGGCTGTTTTATGTCCGATTTATCACTTATTTCTTGTTTTAATCAACTTTTACAGGGTAGTACTAAAAAAATAAGAAAAATAGCAAACTCAAAGTTTTTGCGGTATTTTGCAAACGACTCCGAATTTCGTTAAATAAATGACATATTTGGCTGTTTTATGTACGATTTATCACTTATTACTTGTTTTGCTCAACTTTTACAGGGTAGTACTAAAAAAATAAGAAAAATAGCAAACTCAAAGTTTTTGCGGTATTTTGCAAACGACTCCGAATTTCGTTAAATAAATGACATATTTGGCTGTTTTATGTACGATTTATCACTTATTACTTGTTTTGCTCAACTTTTACAGGGTAGTACTCAAAAAATAAGAAAAAAAGCAAACTTAAAATTTTCGCGGTATTTTGCAAACGACTCCGAATTTCGTTAAATAAATGACATATTTGGCTGTTTTATGTACGATTTATCACTTATTTCTTGTTTTAATCAACTTTTACAGGGTAGTACTCAAAAAATAAGAAAAATAGCAAACTCAAAATTTTCGCGGTATTTTGCAAACGACTCCGAATTTCGTTAAATAAATGACATATTAGGCTGTTTTATGTACGATTTATCACTTATTACTTGTTTTGCTCAACTTTTACAGGGTAGTACTCAAAAAATATAAAATAGCAAACTTAAAATTTTCACGGTATTTTGCAAACGACTCCGAATTTCGCTAAATAAATGACATATTTGGCTGTTTTATGTACGATTTATCACTTATTACTTGTTTTGATCAACTTTTACAGGGTAGTACTAAAAAAATATAAAATAGCAAACTCAAAATTTTCACGGTATTTTGCAAACGACTCCGAATTTCGTTAAATAAATGATATGTTTGGCTGTTTTATGTACGATTTATCACTTATTACTTGTTTTGCTCAACTTTTACAGGGTAGTACTCAAAAAATAAGAAAAATAGCAAACTCAAAATTTTCGCGGTATTTTGCAAACGACTCCGAATTTCGTTAAATAAATGACATATTTGGCTGTTTTATGTACGATTTATCACTTATTTCTTGTTTTGCTCAACTTTTACAGGGTAGTACTCAAAAAATAAGAAAAATAGCAAACTCAAAATTTTCGCGGTATTTTGCAAACGACTCCGAATTTCGTTAAATAAATGACATATTTGGCTGTTTTATGTACGATTGATCACTTATTTCTTGTTTTAATCAACTTTTACAGGGTAGTACTAAAAAAATATAAAATTGCAAACTCAAAATTTTCGCGGTATTTTGCAAACGACTCCGAATTTCGTTAAATAAATGACATATTTGGCTGTTTTATGTACGATTTATCACTTATTACTTGTTTTGATCAACTTTTACAGGGTAGTACTAAAAAAATATAAAATAGCAAACTCAAAATTTTCACGGTATTTTGCAAACGACTCCGAATTTCGTTAAATAAATGACATATTTGGCTGTTTTATGTACGATTTATCACTTATTACTTGTTTTGATCAACTAAGACAATGAACTTATTTTGTGCTATGACTGTCAAAAGAACTTGATTCTATCCAAGATACCTAACCAAGCTCCTTATTATAAACGTCAGTTGTACTTTTACAATTTTGTAATTTGTCAAGGAGAATCGAAAACACCTCAGAATAAGGCAAACACTTTTGGCTACCTTTGGACTGAAAATGAATTCGCCAAAGGATCAATCAAATATCATCTGCTCTTTATCACTGACTAAAGAACTCTGATCTAGAAGGTATCACCACAATCAAACTTTTTTCCGATGGTTGTGGGGGCCAAAACAAAAACAGGACTATTGTTGGCATGTTGTCACATTGGCTGCTACAAGATGCTCCTGTCACCGTGAAAAATATAATTTTGTACGTACTCATTCATTCCACATTGAACCTTGAAGCTAAATTGGACGATGTACTCTGTTTGCTTACTCTTCAAAACGGAAATCAATGGCAAGAAGACCCAACATTGAAATTCTAAAAAGATCTTTTCTTGCAACCCAATCAAAGTCGACTTGAAGAGGAAAGCGAAGATGAACAAGGGTATGACTTTGAACTTAACCCAGAAGATGATCCTGTAATATAAACATTTTGATTTTGACATGGCTAAGAATTTCCTATTTTATGGTTTTGTTAAAAATACCAAGTATTTGTACTGTGTTTTTTATAAGTTTTTCTATTTATAATTTGAGTGTTACATCAATAAATTGATGGATACTAAACTGTTAGAAATTATTTAATCATTTCTAATGAAGGATTTAACCAATTTTGCATCTGAAATAAAAATACAGCTAAATCCATTGTCCAGTTGCAAAACCAGTTATGTGCATTGATTTTTAATTAATAACAATTTTGGTATTATTCTGATATTATACAGCTTTGTATAGAAGAACTAATGAATTTTTATCAATTAAAAAAAACAAAAAATCACCAAATTATCATTTTTGGGAAACAATCAAACAGTTTTTCTTGTTTTCCCAGAAAACGCTCGAAATGGATTTAACTGCTTTTGCATTTGGGCTACTCATATCTTCTGACTAGAAATTTATTTTACCTTAGGCAATTGTATAATTGTATTTACATCTATTTTTTTTTGTCAACATTAATCTGGTAATGTTCATTTTTTTATTAAGTAAATATATTTTGAAAAAAGAACAAAAGGATTTTAATTGTTGTTAGGTGCCCTATCACTGACAATGACAATAAAGTCATTAGAGAGTAAGGGTACGCTCCTCCAGTGTGGTAGAAAGAGGGGGGATCAGGGAGATATACCCTCCACACAAGACAGCACACACAAAAATAAATAATAATAAATAAGTTGACTATTCACCTGTTGCAAGGATTTTTCTTTTGAGGAAGGAATTGGTAGGAAAAACCGTCTTAGCCTTCACAAAATTTATTTCTCAGCTTAGCCGCTTTCAGAGACAAGTGTCTCCATCTTCAGAGCTAATGAGAAGAACAGGGATGATTATTCTGCACTTAACTCACAAAACTGACTGACCATCAAGTGCCATTAAGTGCAGAATAATCATCTCTGTTCTTCTCGTTAGCTCTGAAGATGGAGGCATTTGTCTCTGAAAGCGGCTAAGCTGAGAAATAAATTTTGTGAAGGCTAAGACGGTTTTTCCTACCAATTCCTGACATTCATCCTTCACTACCAGCTCATCAGTAATTGATTTTTCTTTTCCCAAAACCTACCTCCCCCTTCTCAAAAAGGAGCCTAACCATCGATCTTACATCCCTGTTCCCAGGATTTTATTTCATGAAACCTACTCCCCTCTCGAATAGAACCCAAAAATCAATGTTTTTTCAAAAGTGCTTAGAACCGAGGGTGGGGTGCGTCGTTGGATGCTCCCTTATCCCCTCTCTAATGAGATATCCCCCTCCTTGACAAAGGTCTATCTATACCTCTGCGTTCATCTCCTATTGTTCTTAAATTGGGTTCTGCTGGCTGCAGTCCCTGCCTGGAGCCTCCCTGACCTCTTTCAGCCCCTCAGTAAAGTCCCAAATCCACAACCACCACGTAGTTTGGAGATTGGACAGTTTTCCAAATTTTTAGGATTTGTTGAAGTTTCAGTTCCTTTTCAGGGAAAAACTATTTCACTCACTGATACAGCTTATTGAATGGTTTAAAGGAATAAATTGAATGACTCCACTTTCCACACATCATTACGAATAAGTTTACTACACGTGTGTTAAATAATGCAATAAAATCTATGCAAAGATGTGTTATTTTAATTAATTAATTATTATTATTTCAGGATGCCTGTCCTATTAGAATAAAAGGAATTCATGTGCTAAATGCAGGTGCAGTTATGACTCAAACACTAAATCTTTGCAGACCTTTTATGTATAAAGAATACTCAAACATTGTAAGTATTATATTGATTTTAAATTAATAATAATTTTGCCGGCATGTTTAATTTTAATTATACTTTTTTTATATATTAAAAAAAAAGTATTAATCGGACACAGGCCTCAAGTTTGGTACTTACTTCACTGTACAATGCATCATCAATTTTATCAAACCATATCAGCTCTATCTTGGCTCTACTGAAAAATATATTTTCTTTGAAGATTGCATTTTAGGCCACCAACTGTGTTCTTCATTCACCTTTCAAAAAGCGATTTGTAGTACCCAAACGGTAAATAGTTGCAGGAACGAGGTGCTTCTATGCTCTACAAAAAGCTCTCCGGCTTAAGAATCTCTCCAGAAAGGCCAAAATTGTAATTTACAAAACGGTCATAAGACCTATTGTCATGTAAGGTAGTGAAACGTGGACTCTCACAAAGGAAGGTTGCAGAGTCCTGTTGGTCTGGGAAAGAAGAGTCCTAAGGAGAATTTATGGAGCCGTTAAAGAAGGAGACAGATGGCGAATCAGGAGTAACGCCGAGCTAGCGGAGCTGTATGGCGAGCCTGATATCGTCGCTGTAATTAAGAAAGGCAGACTGCGGTGGTTAGGACATGTGGAGAGAATGGAACCATGCAGACTGCCCAGAAGGATGTTGTATGGTGCACCAGGTGGAATAAGAAAAAGAGGCAGGCCCAGGCTAAGGTGGCTAGATGACCTGGAGGCGGGCGGACTTGCGGTGTCTGGGCATCCGGGGTTGGAGAAGGATGGCCAGGAACCGCGAGGAATGGTCAAAGATGGTAGCAGAGGCCTAGATCCTTCAAGGACTGTAGCGCCGTAGATTAGATTAGATTAGTACCCAAACTAAGGTTAATGAATTAAAAGTCAACAAGTACATGGTCAAATTAATTTTTCTTAGTAGAGCTTTTTCAGAAATACAGTCCCATCATTAGTGCTTGACTAAATTGTACATTAACTGGACCCTCTGTCTGCAATGAAATAAAATAAGAAGAAAAAAAATCGTGAAAAAAAAAACCAACTGTCCCATAACAGGCTACGAGGACCAAGGGGTATGGATATTGTAGAAATATCTATTATCTAGGCAACGGCTAATTTTTGGGGGTTGGTAGTAGACAACATTCCATTAAAACCTTACTTACCTTGAAATTATTAAAAAAAAAAATGTATTCTTACCAAAGAAAATCAGTTTTTTGTTTTTGTCTTTTTACTTACTAAAATTTAATGTTTTTGGTTACAGATAACTTTATATACTTCAAGTAATTTTGAAGACATGCTGAAAAACACAAAAATCAGCATTGATATTGTGCCAAAAGACTTTGGAGGAAAAGGACCTTCAAAACAGAAACTTTATCGTGAGTAATTGTCTTTTTCTATTTTTAAATTAAAGAATAAAACTCACAGTGGGTAGTTCAATTCCAAAATGTCCATCTCCTCCACTCTGGAAAATTACATTATGCTTCCTGAAAAACATTTGTCTTATGTTGAAGAAATATTCGAACTTGGAATCATCGTACGTATAGGAGCTAGCAACGTTTAAGGAGGCTGGTTTTTTTATATGTTGTCCCCCTCACTCTCCCGGACATAATACTGGCAGTCCGGCTGCGGGCAGGTGTTGCGTTCATCAGTCTGCAGCCTATTCCTATAATCACACTCACTCACTGACATAAAAGGTCTAGAAGGCTAGAAGCGTAAAAACGAATAGAACTTTTTTTGACCGACTCCGGCCTCTGATCAAGGAAAAATGGCCATATTGCACAAAAATAACATCTGATTACTTGATAGAATAAAGCTGCAAACTTAAGGGAACTTGCATGTATAATTCGTCCAGTTAAATTAAATATTAAGGAATACATTTTTTCGAAATTTACTTTTCCCCCAATTTTGACAATTTTTCCTGGGTCAGAGGACCGAGCTGGATAAAAGAGGTCCTATTCATTTTTGAGAGGGACAAAATATAAAAAAGTCAGGTGTCTTAAAATTCTTGTTTTCACGACATTGCTTACTCCCGTACTATTACTTTTCTCCCATGTAGGCAAACTTGATATTTCTAGGATAACGTCTAGTATGAATGATAGTCTTGAGGCAAGCCTTTATGTACAATATTTAAGGGATTAACTTTTCCACTATAACTGTACAACTTTTACTATTTTAAATAGGAAACAGAGACCATTGGTTCTGAAGAATTGTTGATAATTTTATATTTTTCAACAATGAAAACCTGAAATAAAACAAAAATACAATCCCAATTTCAGTCTCAATTTATTTTAAATTCTTTAATTAGTGGACGTTTCGGACCAGTAGTCCATAATCCTCACCTCCTTTTTTTAAAAACAAAATAATTCCTAATGTAAACAGGTCACATTAGGAAAGACAACATAGGTCATAAAAAAATTTTAATATGTTTTACTCAACATATTAAAGTCTAAATATAATAACATCAAATAAAATATATGAGACATCTTCCCCTTGACAAGCATTGGATATGAATGCCCACCTTTCCTAATTAGACCTGTTTACATTAGGAATTATTTTGTTTAAAAAAAAAAAAAAAGGAGGTGAGGATTATGGACTACTGGTCCGAAACGTCCACTAATTAAAGAATTTAAAATAAATTGAGACTGAAATTGGGATGTGTTTTGATTTCTAAAGAAGAAACAAGAAGCAGTCTGCCATTTCCTAATGATGAACAAAAATACATTTACTAAGGACTTTTTGATATGCACAACTTAATTATTTAATAAATTATGTTAGGTTGCTATGATGAAAATACGGTTATTTTATAAGAGAATGTGGGCTGATAATGCAAGGAACATGAGGCCATAACACATCTGCTAGTTTAGGAAACTCATTGTTACTGTAAAAGACCGGATTAATTAATTCCGTTCAGTATTATAACAAAGTGGACCACAAGCTGCCCGTGTGCTTTCCCTGGCCTGACAGGCCGGTATAAGATGAATCCCGACTGAGCATCTAGGCCAGCCTATCTCAGGTTGTAGCAAGAACACAGGGTGCCTGGAACTTTGCAAATTAACACCCTCTACAGTATTCCTCACTCCCTCTGGATATAAATCGGGCTGTCCCTTCGAGTCATTCTCATGAAGCCATTTACATCTAAAGATTATATAGTGCAAAGTAGTAATTTAAATGTTATTTGATAATAATAGTAATAATAATTGCAGCCAGTGTTAAAAGATAATAACTTTTATTGGGCCTTTTATATGCATTTAGTTATTAAAATAATTCTAAGTGATTATTACATTTATTTTACCTGACTGCACAGGAAGGTATATGTGTTTACCTTATGTTTTTTTTTTTTCACTTTGGTTGTGACGCTCTACAGAATCCTCTGGTGGACCGATTGCAACGAAATTTTGACACAATCTCCAGAATATATTGCCGAGTGTCACTAAAAAAACCGCATGTCAATATCTATAACTGTTTGTCTCCTGGAGACTAAAATGTTGGAAAAAGCATGTTTATAATTCTTTTAGAGCTACTGTCTGATTAATAACTCCCAAACGGATGGGCCTATCTCGGTGTAATTTTTTTTGTTTAGGAGAATTATTAAGGAGAAATAAGGAGGAACAAGAATTGATAAATACATCTGTCAAAAAAAAGGTTAAAGGGAAGAAAAGTAGGGCAAAAGGGGGTCACTTCCTGTTTTTTTGGCATATTTTGCTTAATATCTCGAAAACGGTTGAGAAATCGGTATAAGTGGATGGTGATATTCTGAAAGCTTACTAAATTTCCTATAAGAGTCTATTTGGGGCGTTCGAAAAATCCCTTTACTTAGGAGAAAAATGAAGATATGAAAATTGAAAGTGAATCTAGTCATTAGTTGTCTTCGTTTTTTACCTGACTGCACAGGAATGGATGTTTTCTCCTTACGCTTTTTCCCCCATGGCATATTTTTTTTTATATTACAAACAAAAAGTGTTAAATAAAATAAATTTAAACAAAATTAAAAACCTGACTGCACCAATTAACAAATAAGTGAAATAAATATAATAATATACTATCTTAAAAATTAGTTTGCCAGTTTGAGATTAGTGCTTAAAAGGGGTGTGTTTCTTCCTCTTCAGTGCAGACAGGGACGAAAAAATTTGGTAGGTTCCCGATGTTTAGTCAATTCAAGTTCGTCCCGGGCTGCACTGAAGAGGAAGAAACACGTCTCTTTTGAGCACTAATCTCAAACTGGCAAACTAATTTTTAAGACATTATATTATTATCTTTATTTCACTTATTTGTTAATTGGTGCAGTCAGGTTTTTAATTTTGTTTAAATTTATTTTTTTTATATTACTTTAGTACGAGGTAGATGATATTAACTGGAAATGTATTATAATACAGTTAAAATTTGCTGTTTTTGTTTTTAAGAACATATTATTAGTGACTAAATAATCTAAAATACGTCTTGGTTCCAAAGTCTGTAGCAGGTACAGCTTATGAAAGCGTGTAAATGAGATTTGAAAAAAAAAAAGTCTGGTACGGTTTCATTTCCTTATGGGGCATTTTTAGGTGAAAAGAATGACTCGCCATTTTTTCAAATAGAAACAGAACAAAACACCAGAAAGAAAAGAAAAAGAAAACAGCAATTACTACTGGGTGATTTTATTGTAAAGAAACGTTTTAATAAAAATAATAATAAAAAAAACCTGAATACTAAAGCGACTTTAAATTAAGTTCTGAAACTGCTTTAAACTCAATTGGTTTAATCTAAAAAGAAATGTCATTATATTATCAGCCATTATTCAGCTCTCATATAACAACATATAGAGGGCTCCAATTAGTTCAGGAACCAGTTACTTAAACATTTCTCTTTTTGAAGATGCAACACTCTACATTGATGAGTTTATACTTGGGAAGATATGGCTATAATGGTAATGCCTGCGCTCCAACACGCAAGACATTTTTACACTTGTGTTGTAAGACTCTCCAGAGCTATCAAGCATTATGGCTTCAAGTTTGGAGGAATTATAGCTGCGAAATTAAATGGAATGGGGAAGTATTCAGATCCATTCTCCCTGTAATTTTATTTTCTAGTCAAACCTAATCCCTATCCTATTTGTAAGAAAATAAGCTCCACTAGTATCAAAGAAATATTGAAAAATGCTTGACAGGCATAAGTAAGGCAGCACGAGTCAAATACCAGCACCTAAGGAGGCTGGCTGACCTTTCGGATGTATGTCCACAGTGAGAAGTCTCAAATGGGACAGGACAGGAAATTTAGCCAGGATGACGGAAGACAGATGGGCAAATGTTACCACAATATGGACTTCTTATGACCACAAATGAAGAAGAGAGATACAGGCAAAGAGATGGGAGGACTGGCTAAGAAGGGAACATCAGAGCAGTATAAGCTCGGGAGAAGTGGATGAGCATTTGTAAAGACAGCAGAAAAATATGACAAGGATATGGGCCTTTAATTGATGGAGAGTGAACCACATGCATTGATCAATGCGAATTCTTAGCACCTGCTTTGAAGTACAGCTTAACCAAAATGTATGAAGCTATTCATATTTTGATGAATACATTCGTTTGTTTTAAGATCATGATTGCTCTTTCCTTCCTTGAATCTCTACAGTCATTAACTACTATTACTCAATTAAATGTTTTTCCATTGAAATCACCTACATCCGGGGGGGGGGTCCTCTATAGGTCAGGCTTCACTACAACTCCAAATTTATCATTGCATTATCATACTTCGTAATCAAATGAATTTCTTAAAATAAATAATACCCCCCCCCCCCTGGATCCCCCCATTACCCACTCCCTAACGAAAGCAAGT
>CAWWDJ010000059.1:0-17842 GCA_963942525.1 Ptychoptera contaminata | reverse complement strand
AAGACTTCTCTGACAGCATTGGCAGAATTTTTGAGGAAGCAAGAAATGACTACGCGTTTCATTATTACCGAAAGCAGTCACTTGCTTTGCAAAGAAGTTCCCGTCCGTGGTCAAGAGTAATTTGAAAACGCAATCTGGGAATAAGTCCATCAATTCGGGAAACGGACCATCGGGGAAATAGAAAGATTTCTACTTCCCCACATTTCCAAAGAAGCCCTTCGAATAATGTATAAAATGGGCTGGGTGGTAAATCAGGGACTTGTAAGGCTCTCTTAGAGAATTATTCAACCAATTCAGGCCGAACTGAAATATTGGCCAGACCAAGTTCCTGAGAAGAATCCTACAAACAATCTGACGATAAAATTCGTTGCGGCTTCACTGCATATGGATTTATTGGATGAAGAACCAATATGCGAAACAGATTCAGTATAAGTTCCGCAGATAAAAATCGAAATTCCTACTGAAAGCATCATCGCCCTAGTGGATATCGGTAGCGAGGTGACTTGTGTTTCTGAAGAAGTGGTACAGAACCTGTGTTTACAGGGCCACGAAGTTCCCACGTTACCAGTACCTACGACCTTCTTACGGGGAGCTATGAGCCAGAAGATCCAGAGAATTTCTAGGCAAGTTTATATACCAGCCAGACTAAATGACGTAGCTACCTCGATCCCGTGTCTGGTAGTAAAACAACTTTTCTGCCCGCTTATTTTGGGAGTCGACTGGCTCGCCCGACAATCAGCAAAGATGGATTTCACGGCACCTATGTGTTGACGACTATAGATTTAAGGTCGAGATATTGGCAGATACCACTCGAGGAAGATAGCCAGCAGTATACTGCTACCTTATATAACGGCAAGAGTTATGTATTTACGGTTTTGCCATTTGGACTCAAGACTGCCTTATCCAGTTTCACCAGGTGCATGTATATAGCACTTGGACTGGAGATACGGGGATTTGACGTCAATTATATAGACGACCTATTGATATTTTCACCAACCGTGGCTACCCATTTACAACATTTGAGGTTGGTATTTGAAAAATTGTCGGCCGCCGGATTGACCATCAACCTTGGTAAGACCCACTTTATCAGAAGTGAGGTCAAGTTCATGGGGGCACATTATTTCCGCGGATGGAATCAGACCGGATCCGGAGAAAATTCGTGCCTTTTTTGAATTTCCGGATCCTAAAACGTTGAAACAACTACGCGCTTTTTTGGGGCTCTGTAACTTCTACAGGAGATTCCAGAATCACTACAGCCAAGTTTCATTCAATCTAACCCACTTATTTCAGAAAAAGGGGCGATGGGTGAGAGGCCCCAATGAGAAGAAGGCTTTTGAGGAAGTCAAGAGTTTATTTTCGAACCCGGTAATGCTAAAACACCCCGATCCAAAGAGGGGTTTCTACTTACAAACGGACAGTTCAGGTTATGGCGTAGGGGCCATCCTATACCAAGAGTTCGACGAAGGGGCCAGAGTGAATGGTTTCACAAGTAAAACATTGAAAGGACCCCTGTTGAATTATACTACCACGAAGAAGGAGTTGTTTGCCATTATATTTGGGTTACAAAGATATCAGATATTCGTCTAGGGAGCACGGGTGACTCTTAGAACAGCGTTGACATTCCTCAAGCAGTGTTCACGATTGATCAAGAGATTGATAAGGTGGATGCTATTTTTGCAACAGTTCGATCACACGATCGAATATGTCAAGGGTTCCAAAAACAAAGTGGCGGATCTACTTTCTAGGAATCCTTGTGACAAGCTCCCGGATTGCGAACGGCGCATACAGGGACCAATATTCGCTATCTTCAACGTGGAAAACGAAAAAGATTTAAGAAAAAGGACAACCAACATAGCGACCGCTCAACAGAATGACTCTTGTCTATGTCAAATTATCGACGGTCTAACCGGAATATTGGTCACAGAAAAAACAAAACGAACTCTAAATTATTATCGACTGAAAGACGGAGTGCTATTGTATAAACATCCCTCGACTTCAGCTGACACTTTGAAGCTGCCTCAGGAAATGGTGTCCGACGTTATTAAATATTATCATCGGTTCATCGGACATTTTGGTCCAGCCAAAGTATACTATTTACTAAGGAGGTCGGTCCACATTCGTAACATGGACCGTACCATCAGACAGGTACTTAGGAGTTGCGACGTATGCCAGAAAGCAAAATATCCGAAAGCTGCCCTAGCAGGAGAATGGAAACCGATATTGACATCTCGGGTTGGTGAGTTGGTCACAGTAGATTTTTATGGACCTCTTCCTGTGAGTAGAGGGGGCGTGTGCCATATCTTGGTGGTAATTGATGCCTTTTCAAAATCTGTAAAGTTATACGACATGCGTAAGGCAACTGGGGGAGCCGCTGTGAATCGTATCTTAAAGGACTACCAAAAAATTATTATTCCGGAAACCGTTTTAGCGGATCATGGCTCACAGTTTACATCGAAGTTGTGGCACGCAAAACTTCGCGAAGCCAATATAAAGACTGTTCATTCGTCGATTCGACACTCTGCTCCGAGAAGCACAAATCTTGGGCATTGTATCTTTCTAAGATCGAAGACTGCTTCAACAGATTACCACATGGTAGTACATTGGAAACGCATATGGAGGTCTTAACAGTCAGAAGGCCAGACCTTCCGTTGGAAATCGGTTTGCGGAAATTCCTTCCTGCCGAAAAAGAGGCTTGCCGTGAGGAAATAATGAAAGAGGTAGTAAATAACCAACAAAGGGCCGCTAGAATTAGGGAACGTCAACAAGGATACTTCCGGAGTAATGAGCTAAACCTAGGCGAAGGAACAACCCCTAAGTTCTGTCTCTTATATGAAGGACCTTATGAAATAACAGAATTTCTTATCCTAATATCGCCGATGTGGTCGATCCCATAAGCCGCTCAATTAAAAAATACTTTAAATAAAAAAAGATATATATATATATATATATATATATATATATATATATAAAGTAAAATAAAAAAAATAAATAAAATAAAAAATAATAATAATAATAATGACAATAATAAACCACATATTGTTATAGGAAAAGAGAAAGTAAGAAAAAAGACATGGACTCTCCTAATCGAACTCTAAAGGAATTCACATTGTGGAGTCTACGCAAAAAGAAGAATTGTATCTTACCAGTAATCAACACTTGCCGTGCAATGCTAGTCACTACAACATCTGAGAAGTACACGAGTGAGGCAGCTCCGGTGCCAGGAAAGGGGACGTTTGCTACACACGGGCAGGAACTAGAAGAAGAGGAGAAGGAGAACCGTCCCTACAACCAACAAGGATCTAGAATTAAGATCCATTCAGTCGTGAAAGTAAAGCCGCCAGTAGCCAAAGGCCATGAAAAGGGAAGTCCAGGGAAACGCAAGTTCCATGTACTCTTCGACAAGATAGTCGCCACCAGAGACACCAAGCCTGGGGCCGAACAACGGGAAACGAACTCTGAAAGTAATAACTAGGAGAAGGAGAGGAGGAGAAAGAAATAAGGGGTCTGGCTAGAGGTTTGTGAAGAAAAAAAAAAAAAAGAAAAAATAAATAAATAAAAAATTAAAATAATAAGAATAATCAGTAAACTGCTTGTTACCAAGCCTTGTTTGAGGCTCGTTCCGTTACAATATATATTTGTATATATGGTAGTAATTTTGTAGAAGTAAAATAATCCTCAACATACAAAAAAATTTTTTTTCTTAATTCAAAAAACTGATATTTATTTTCTATAATAAAAAATAAAATAATGAAAATAATATTAATCATCCTTCTCACTATCAGTGAGATTTTCATCGCTATCATTTTCAGTATCGATAACTTCATCGCCTTCTTCATTGTTGCTCTCACTTTCACTGGCATACATCTATATAAAAAATAAAATATTTTGATCAATTACAAACTTGAAATTATTAATTTCTGTAATAATAATTAAAATGCCTTGCATATCTACAGTCAAATCATTGAAAGATGGACTTTCAGGGCCATCAAACCAATAATATTCATATTGGCCATCAATAGTACTCCATTCATAATCGGTAGGTATTTTGTTGGTGGGGCTACGCCTATGTGCATTACACCAAATGCTGCTGATATACGAGCATAATTACAGGAATATCGGAATCAGTGCAGTGTATTTGTACTCTGAAATTTCTATTCAATTGGCATATATGATACACAATTTTTGTATCAGTCTCATCATGGTTGCATGAAAAATTGAAATCCACTGATCTTTTCATGGTGTTCTCACTGGTTACGTCGAAAATATAACACCTATCACAGTCCAATTTTACTATTTTATCCTGACATACAGGTACAAAATCATCGCTCGCCCAGTCTTCAATCAAAAATTCAAAGAATTTTTCCTTAAAATTCCTGCTCCTGAGTAGCTTTGATAATTCAGCTGGCCGTTTGCCTATTTTGCTTATTGTGCGGACTCCGCTGAGTTCGTGTGAATTTAAGTGAATTTAAATTGAGAAATAAATTGTTGGAGAATTTATTTGTTGTTTGATTCTCCCTGGTCGGTCTGGCAACCCGCTGTGCCACGCATTAGGTTGCGCAGTCGTTCGTCGCTGCTGGCAACCACGTGTTGATGTATGAACCGGCATGGCTGTGATCGCACGATGACCGGTGGTGAAGTGATGTTGAGTGGAAGTACTCGTAAATATGCACCTCGATGTAGATGATCGAGGAGCAATGCGTCGATGTTCGATATGCGTCGAAGATCGATACACAAGAAGAAAGTAGTAACAGAAACACCAGTTGACTCGATGAGTTGAAACTAATAGAATGCAGCAAAGGTTCGACCCGCCTTATATTGAAAATTGTCTCAAACAGTTTCAGACCTGCGACCCGGTGGTTTTACGGACGTGTCTATGCTAATGAGTCGTTTGACCTTACCATGTGTAATTGTCAGACGCATGTTAATATCAGATGTTAAGGAGGCGGAGTCTGAACATATTGGCCCGCCTTGAAGTCTCTGCAGGCTTCAAAACTAAGAAGATGATGCGGCGGCTGCTTCTGGTAAACGGAACAGCTTGATGACAGGACGAACGAGAGTAGCGGTCGCCGTCTTGATCTCGGCGACACGAGTTATTCCGTCGTCACCAGGGACCAATCTGGTGACGCGTGCCAGCTTTCAGTGCTTGCAAGGAATGTTGTCATCTTGCAGCAAAACGAGCGCGCCCACGGTCACAGGATCACTCGACGTGTGCCACTTGGTACGAAGGCTCAGCGTAGAGAAGTACTCACGGTGCCATCGTCGCCAGAACTCTTGCAGCAGCTTCTGCACAAGCAGCCACCTAGTGAGCAGGTGAGCTGGCGTTGCAACGTGCTCGTTATCGGGAAGAACGGCCCCGGCTTCCAACGTTAAGAAATGATGTGGCGTAAGAACTTCCGTGTCATTCGGATCTGATGACAGCAGACACAACGGACGACTGTTTGAGATAGCTTCCACCTGACAGGTGAGCGTGGTGAATTCATCTAGTGTCGTGACGTGACCTAGCATGACTCGAGTGATGTGATGTTTTGCAGACTTGACAGCTGCTTCTGCAAGGCCGTTGAAATGAGCTGCCGTTGGCGGGCTTTTCGTCTATTCGATACCCTAGACCGCTAGTCGATTGACCACGGTCGCGTTATATTCAGCGGTGCAGATGAGCTGGTGATGCTCTTGCAGCTGGTGATGAGCTCCAGTGAAGTTGGTGCTCCCATCGCTGTAGATTCTCGAGCAGCGACCACGCAGAGCCAAGAATCTGCGGAAGCCGGCAATGAAGGCATCCGTACTCAGATCAGAAGCGACTTCGATGTGGACGGCCTTCGTGGAAGAGCAGACGAAGATGCACAGATACATCTTTCGAGAACGCAGGCCTCTGCCTCGGTAAGGCGTGATGTGATACGGGCCAGCGTAATCGACGAAGCACTCGGAGAACGGTTTCATGGAATGACGCGGCCAACGGGGAGGTTCCCCATGAAAGGAGCTGCGTTCTTCGGCGCGCAACGAAAGCATTGCACGCAACCGGCAGTCATGGAACGGATGACTCGACGGGCGGTCAGAATCCAGAATTTTCTCGCGAGGATGGCCTGCATGGTTCGCGGCGACGTGCGAAGGTAACGCTCGTGCGCGTCTCTAAGGACTAACTCGGTTAGGACGTGCTTGGAGGGTAACAGAGCAGGATGCTTCTCTTGGTACGTGACACAAGCGTGCTTGAGGCGGCCGCCGACTCGCAAGACGACTCCTTCTTCGACGAACGGCGTTAAACGCTGGATTTCTCTCCGGCACGGCTCTCCGGCTGTCAGGCGGGCGAGAACGTCCCTGAAAGACTCCCTCTGCGCGACGAGGATCCACCGGAGGAGAGCGTTCTCGAGCTCTTTCGACGTGAGATGCTTCGAGGCCGAGACGGGCCGCGAGCGACAGCGATCGATGAAACGGAGACAGTAAACGATGACGCGCAGAAGTCGCGTCAGATTCGAGTATCTTCGAAGTAAGTAGTTGTCGTTCACGTCGGCGAAGGCGGTCAGCGTGATCGGTTTGCCTTCTACCAGGACATCCGACGAGGATTCGTCGGCGACGGTGCCCTCGAGAGACGGCCAAGTGCTGACGGGCTCTCGCAGCCAGGACGGGTCGTCCCACCAGAGAGCGTAGTGCAGCAGCTCATCTGGCAGTATACATCGAGACGCGCAGTCGGCGCAGTCTTCGGAGCGGACGTGGTTCCAAGAAGATGGAGTCAGTACCTCTTGGATCTTGGCGACTCGGTTCGCCACGAAACTCTGCCAGCGATAAGGAGGCGATTGAATCCAAGCAAGCGCGACCATGCAGTCGGTGAACGCGCGGACGCTGCTGATGGCGCAATCCAGAACGCCGATGAGGTACTTGATCAGGTCGGCCAGCAATAACGCCGCGCACAGTTTGAGTCTGGGTATCGACTTTGATTTTAACGGAGCGACCCTGGTTTTGGCGGCCAGCAGATGAGGACGAAGCGTCGTGTCGTTGGTGACGACGGCGTAAACGACAGCTCCGTAGCCGATTTCGGACGCATCGGCAAACCCGACGAGACGTATCGGGTGACGCGTGTCGATGAGACGTGGGATCGACACGCGACAGAGAGACTTGAGCTAATTTGCGAAGGCGGTCCAGCGATCGCGAACGGTGACCGGCGGCGCGGTGTCCCACTCCAGACTGGTCACCCAGAGATCTTGCATGATGCGTTTGGCTACCATCAGAACGGGCGGGATCCAGCCGAGCGGATCGTAGATAAGGGCCACGTCGGACAGGATGCTGCGTTTAGTGCAGGGCTGTTTGACTGCGCTCGACACCAAGTAGGTGTACTGGTCTGCCGACGGGCTCCAGATCAGACCGAGTAGTTTGATCGAGTCATCTCGAGCGAACACGAACGACTTCTCGAGATGAGCGTCCTGCACGCCGTCCAGAACGGCGGGATGATTACTGGACCACTTCCGTAGTTGCAGCTCTCCCTTGTTCGGTAGCGCGATCAGTTCGTCGCGAAGGTTCTTCGTCTCTTCGAGATCGTTGGAGCCGGCAACGATGTCGTCCACGTAGACGTCCTCCCGAAGCAGCTTGGCGGCGCGCAGAAATGCGGAGCCCTCGTCTTCGGCGAGCTGGTGGAGCGTGCGGATGGCTTGGTACGGGGCGTAACTCAGACCGTACGTAACCGTGTTCAGAATGTGGCGCAAGAATTGTCGTACTTGCTCGAGCGAGGGATATTCCCGTCCTGTGAGCGTCGCCTCGAAATCCGTTCTTGAGGTGCTGTCGAACTTCTCGATGATGGTGAACGCTACGTGCTGAGTCCAATCGTCGATCGGGATCTCCGTTACCTGTAACGCGCCCACGTGCTCGTCGATGGTGTTGAGAAGACGTGCGGCAACCTCGAACGTCATGTTGCTGACTTTCGGAATGCCTTGCAGAGCCCGCAGATGAGCGTAACCGATGAAGCGGGTCTGGTCGTAGTGGCTTCTCAAGATCTCGAACGCCACCGCATAATTGGCGTCGGTAAGCAGCATATTGCGGATGAGTTGGAGTGACTCGCCGCGGACAAGAGATTTCAGATACTGAAACTTCTGCGATGGTGTCAGCTGGTCATTGTGGTCGATGGATCCCACAAACAGGTCGTGGAAGGACGGCAGCAAGATAGCCGTCTGCTGCTGCAGATGTATGAACCGGCTTGGCTGTGGTCGCACGATGATCGGTGGTGAAGAGATGTTGAGAGGAAGCACTCGTAAATATGCACCTCGATGTAGATGATCGAGGAGCAATGCGTCGATGTTCGATACGCGTCGAAGATCGATACACAAGAAGAAAGTAGTAACAGAAACACCAGTTGACTCGATGAGTTGAAATTAATAGAATGCAGCAAAGGTTCGACCCGCCTTATATTGAAAATTGTCTCAAACAGTTTCAGACCTGCGACTCGGTAGTTTTACGGACGTGTCTATGCTAATGAGTCGTTTGACCTTAGCACATGTAATTGTCAGACGCGCGTTAATATGAGATGTTAAGGGGGCGGCGTCTGAACAACTAGTATATCTACATATTGCCAAATAGGCCCTTAATTTCTGATTGAGAACATAAAAAAATAATAAACTATTTCTAACTATTTCCTTTTTTTATTTTTATAGATTGATTTATATTTGTGTGGAAAATATTAAAAATTTTGATAGAGACAATGCCAGTATAGATAGTTTCTCTGTTAATATGCCTGCAAACAAATACTTTTTCTGCGGAAAAATAAATATATGTCGTAAAGGAAGACAGACATATTGTAGTCAGATAAAAAATAAATCGGCGTTTCTTGAAAAGTTACTAAAAATCAAGCCACATTGTTAAATGATCTGCACATTCTCGAAAAAATACATGAGATCGATTCTAACGACAATGATAGTCTGTCTTATCATAATCTTTGCAATGTCACTTATTATCGCAAGTGACAAATGGAACAAAATCGACTTTCGTTTCGAAGGCAGGTGAGTGGATTTGGGTCAGCATAATAATACAGAATTTGGTACGAGTTGGCTTGCAAGTCGTATAATAGCATATATACTTCTTACGTGGGGTATATAATACACTTTAAGAAAAAATATTCCTTGATTGTAAATGAAAAAATCCATTCGTCTTCTTAAAGGTCAGATTTCGTTGTTTAATAGGATATATACTTCTTACGTGGGGTATATATATATATATATATATATATATATATATATATATATATATACTATAGTTAAAAAAATATATTGGTTTTCTAAAACGTTCAATTTTGTTGGTTAATAGTACTTGTACTAGTAGTTGCTTGAGGTATTGAATAAACTAGTCTATACCTTATAATCTCTAATATTAAAATTTAGTTAGAAAAACAAAATGGCTAAAAGATTGGACAAAATAACAAAAATGGACGTTATTTGTTCCAAAGTAGCATCATTTAAGACATTTTTAAGCTCAGTTTATGCTATCGATACCGATTCCGTTCAGTTTCAAATAAAAATTGTAGAACTAGATAATCGCTTAAAAAAAGTGATAAGTTTGAAACAACAATTTGACACGATTCAGGAAGAAATTGAAGAGTTAGAGATGGAATTAGAGGAACAATTAAAAATACAGGAAGTCTTCGGTAACGAGTTTTATGCTTGTCAAGCTGAGGCGACTCATTTTATTAAAACGAACCAGTTTGTAGAAAATAATGATTTAACATTCCAAAGGGATTCCCAATTAAACAATAAAATTAACTTTCCTGAAATAAAATTGCCCAATTTTGATGGCAAATACGAGAATTGGCTGGAGTTTAAAGCAGTTTATTTGACTTTAGTACACGAACGACCGGGACTGTCCGATTTGGAAAGATTTCATTATTTAAGGTCTGCTTTATGTGGTAGTACGACTGGGGCGTTACGAGCTATTCCCTTTACTGCTGACAATTATACGTTAGCATGGAAGCATTTGTGCGATAGGTTTGATAACGAAGTATTGTTGATCTCTAATCACATAAAATCTTCATTTAATATAACATGCATGCAAAAGGAAAATTTTCAAGACTTAAAGCTTGGAGTCAAATATATATACTTGCGGGGAAACTTGATAAATTTACGTTAGGTAAATGGAATGAACATAAGTCAGTCTCGATAGCACCAACTTTTTCGCAATTTCATAGTTTTTTGAGAGGACGCGCTGAGAAACTATATGCCCGTGATGTAAACAAAGGCTGTTCGGAATTTCGCGCTGAAACAAAGGCAAGGAATCCGATTAAAAACTTTTTAGCTAAATTACCTGCAAAAACTTGTCCAATTTGCAAGCAAGACTATAATATACAAAATTGCAAGGATTTCTTAAAACTTACGCCTTCTGTAAGATATGAAAAAAGTAAGCAATTAAAATTGTGCATAAATTGTCTGAAAGGCAATCATATTGCTTCAAAATGCCTTGCCGGCACATGCCGGAAATGCCAAGCTAAACATAACACATTACTACATTTTGACCAACAATAGGATAATTAAATATTATTATCGGCGACAATAGTTTGAAAACTCAAGATAAGGATTTGAAAAATACAAGAGTGACGTTATCCTGTCGTACAATGGACTGAGACCCAGAGGCAATTCTTGCTACTGTCCAGGTTCAGGTAAAGGATAAATCTGGGTTCCCCATCACTTGTCGGGCGGTACTGGACTCTGATTCACAAGGGCAAATCGGTTACAAAAACAATTGGGCTACCTACTTACCGGGCTGAAACTAGAATACAAGGCCTTGATACCTGTTCCTTAATAGTTAACGAAAGATGTGAGGTGGAAATTAGTGCTCTCCATATTGACTATAAGGTGAAAATGACATGCCGTGTAGTCAATGATATTGCAGGAAATGTACCAAATAATAAAATATGTCAAAATTCCTTCCAATCTAAAGTTAGCCGATCCCGAGTTCTATATTCCGGTAAAAATAGATATCTTAATTGGAACTCAACTGTTTGGAAAATTCTATGCGTCGATCAAATATCATTAGGTTCAGATTTACCGCTTTTGTATAAAACCCGATTTGGTTGGGTAGTGACTGGCGAATTTAGACCCAGGGAGGGTAAAAAGATCCAATATGCGCGATGCCATTTCTCCCAAATGGAGCTTAGTAAACAATTGGAAATATTTTGGCACATCGAGGAAATCCAAGGAGAAAGTCCCCTCTCATGGGATGACAAAAAATGTGAAAACATTTTTGCTACCACAACTCGAAGAAATGAGCACAGGAGATACATTGTGTATATTCCGTTTAAAGAATCTATTAAAATGTTAAGAGATTCAAAAGAAACTGCATTGTCTAGATTTAGAGCGTTAGAGAGAAAATTTGTTAAGAAAGATAATCAGTTTAAAGTTCAGTACATAAATTTCATGAAGGAATATGAATCTTTAGGACACATGTGTCCTATTGAGAATATACCTTGTAACCAACCCACGTACTACTTTCCTCACCATGGGGTTATAAATCACTCTAGCTCAACTACAAGGTTGAGAGTGGTCTTTGACGAATCATTAAAATCCGATTCGGGATTGTCCTTAAATGATATCCAGTTTGTTGGGCCAAGGTGCAGGAAGAACTCTTCATGATTGTAATGAAGTTTCGTAAACATTGTGTCGTAATCTGTGCAGACATAGAAAAAATGCATAGGCAAATTCTTGTTGATCCCTCACAGAAACACTTACAGTTGATCCTGTGGCGCTCTGATCCTGTGGATCTCAAAACTTACTCATTGAATACACTCACTTACGGAACCACGTCTGCTCCATTCTTTGCTTAAAGCAGTTAGCCATCGAGTCTCGTGCGAAATATCCAAAGGCAGCAAGAGTCATTGCCAAAGACTTCTATATGGATGACGTCCTCACTGGAGGTAAAACAAAGGATGAAGTAGCTGAAATAATCGCTCAAATTACAAAGATTCTTTCTTCTGCTAGCTTCAGACTTCGAAAATGGCAATCGAATTCTCCAGAACTACTGAACAATATTAAGGGCATAAGTAGTCAAGATATAATCCATTTGGGTGAACATGGCAGTACAAAAACTCTGAGTCTTTTTTGGGATCATATGGGTGATTTTTTGTTGTATAAATTAAATTCTTCCAGTTCATCAGATAAAATAACCAAGCGAACAATTTTATCAGAAATTGCTCAGATTTTCGACGCTTTGATAATAGCTAAAATTCTCTTGCAAAATCTTTGGTCGCTGAAATGTAATTGGGACGAAACCGTGCCCATTGAGACATTCACCAAATGGATGGCATTTAAATCACAATTGGATTTGTTAAATAACCTTCAATTACCAAGATTAGTACTGTGACGTCGCACACCTGGGTCGTTGAAGATGACGTCTTTGTTGGGTTCGGGATCGAGAGCGGGAGGTACAGAATAGTCGTTGATGATGGGAGTTTCAAGAATTACATTTATTTTATCAATATGCTGCGTGACTCGTATACTAGAATAAAATGGTCAAAGCCGTACAATATTTAAATAATTAGGACCAATACGTTGTGTTTAAAATAATATGGAAGGACCATAGTGCTGATTATATCTGAAACAGAATCGCGCGTTTACCGTACGCTTGCTTTAAAATGCCGCCCATGTTAGGTTGGCAACAGTCGCTTTGATTGTCGATGACCTGTCAATTGTACTATGATGCCTGTAAACCGGCGTACGTCCGCCTGGACAAGTCAGGGGCACTGGAGCTTCCTCGATGATGCTTCTCCTCCGAAACAATGCCACTCATCATGAGTTTGTGAATAAAGAAGGTAGTAGAAAATGTGACGTTTGAATGGAATGTATCTAACCTCACTCCTCTAGGTGAAGAACTCTGATCTCTTACTCGTCTACGCTGAGTCCCTGACTATGCTACCCAACCGAGCTCACGTTGTCGGCCGCTGCCAGCAGGAGTCGTCACGCTGGGTTACTTTGAACCAGCGGGTTAAATAATACGTAGAAGGAGGGTTCCAGGGTCGTGGTCCGAAGGGTCCGGTCCCGGGGTCGCGGTGGCTTTGTATGGCGCCCATTCCCTCGTTGTGGGGGCCTTCGGCTAGACCCGTAGAGGAAATGCCCCCTCTTCTGCTCGTGCAGCGTCGGACCGAGTCCTGGCTGCGTGGGTGCAAGACTGGTGTGTCGGATGGAGACGTCAATGTCAGCATCAGGTCTGTCCGCGACGAATACTACATCCATCCACTTTCCCGAAAGACTGTCATCCTTACCCGCCAGACATTTCCTGGCCCACCGTCTCCTCGCGTGGCGCCAGGGTGTATGGAACACTAGTCATACATCTCCGGCTTCACAGTCCAGTGAGTGTCGTTTACGTCAAGCCAATAACACTCTATGCCGCTCTCAGCATTACGCCCAGCTGGAGGTCGCCGGCCATGCAGCTGGAGCCGGCTCCGTTCATGTGCCGCACTTCCCACAGCCGGACACCGCAGTTCCTGGGTGAAGTGGTGCCGACTTTCGCCAGTGAGCGACTCATGAACCCGGCAAACAATTCCAGCCAGTTAAGCCGACTGGGCTCTACCTTTCCGTAATTAGTGCGTGTCTGTCACGACGGTCAGAGATTCTCCCAACGTGTCCTAGGCCAGTACTATCGAAGACCGGTCTTGATTGTGTACTCCACTGAGTCGTGAATTCAATGGTTGCCACTGGACAGCTGAAGATAGCCTCGATACGTCAGCAAACAGGCCGGTTTTACCTATTCATCAACATGCAACTACCCTGAGAGCACACTCATGCTTTGCGTGTCCCAGGCCGGCGCTCTCCACTAATAACTAATACGGGCAGGTAAGTGTCTGAACTCAAGTACATTCGAAGCCCAGGCGCTGGCATCAATGACATTCCAGGGCCCCTCAACATGTAGCTGGACCGGAGACCCGCTCATGACGGTTGCCAGCCGGAGGTCAAACTCCCCCTCCTCCAGGCCTACGAAACTGATCCCCGCAGCTGGAGTCGTCATCCCCGTTCTCCGCCCGACACTGAGCCACCCAAGTTACAACGGCCGGCAGCTGGTGCCCACCCCTGTGCAAGGACCGCGTTCCCCGAGTACCCAGCTCTCGCTAGTCTGTTCGGCCGAGTGTCTGAGCCAAGTAAAGGAATATGTCTTACCGCTAAGTGATGCAACTCTGACCTGCTTATGATCCGCGTTTCCCGGAGACCAGACTTTATAGAGACTTCCCGATGCATGACTACATTCCACGCCGACGACCAGGGCGGAGGTGGCTAGCTTTTAGTGTAATCCTAGCCTCGTTCTAACCCAGTTCCTCAGCAGCAGATCGGGACCCGAGAATCAGAGCCTCCCAACAGGAGATGGATCCTTAGGATCTGTCCTACCTCGCTGATTGTAACAGATCCAACCGAAGCTGATGCTTGTAGTTCAGAAGCTGCACCTCTAGTCGTTCTAGCAAGTCCTGATGATTTTAAATTCACCACGCTGTAATAAAAACTGAAAACACAGAACAGAAACAGAACACGTCTTCTCTCGACGCTGTCTATGTTATTTCTTCTTTTCTTTGTCCTCTGATGATCCCTTCCCTAAAAAACTCCGTTTGATTCTTGTCTGGGTCGTTATAATGCCTTCATTCATACAGGTGACATCATTATTTACAATATAATGCAACTCTGGTCCAATTCTAGCATATGTCACCATCTTTTCTCAAAACATTTACATTATCTGGTGCCAAATGCACATCTTGAATAAATTTATAATATTTCTTTATTCTATAATCTTCGCCGCGTTGTTTCCTTTTGGGTGTTATCGGGTTACATCCGTTTCTTGTCGGCGTTATTTTGGCGCCTCCTAGACGAGCGCGCGTACAGTGCCGTCAATAGATTCAAATCCCGTCTCGCCCTTTGTTCCTGGACGCACTACCGGCGACCCCTCACAGTACTTGGTGCTGGGAACACTGTGTCCCTTGAATTGCATTGATTTTGTGATGCCTTACAAAAAGCTTACGGTGCTTGCATATATCTTCGGAGTGTAAATGAATCAGGGGAAATCCATATTGGATTATTGTGCTCAAAGTCGCATATCGCCCCATCACTTAAAATGAATTTCGATGGTTATTATCTATGGTCAGATTTTACGATTATTCTTAGTAAGTTACAAGTCTTTGTAGCTAATCGTGTAACACAAATTCAACAATATACTAGTGTTTGTTATTGGAATCATGTTCGGTCAGAAAATAATCCAGCGGATCTACTATCTAAAGGCTTTTACCCTAAGGAACTAGTTGATAACAAATTGTGGTGGTCAGGCCCTCCGTGGCTAACACGCAAGATGACCAACGATTAAACTTGCACCTCTAAAAAATCTTCCGGTATTAAAAGGTAATATTACGTCACTAGTTACCACAAAGGTTGTGTCGTCATTTATATTTACTCGATTTTCGAAGTTGATAAAACTACAATCATTCGTAGCCTGGAGTTTAAGATTCATAACAAATTGTAGATTAACACATGAAAACCGGATCCGTGGTGAACTTTCGGTTAATGAGTTAAATCAGGCATCAAGCGTTCGGTCCTGAGACAAAAGAACTGCAAGATGGTATTTTAATTCATAGTAAAAGTTCAATACTGGTACTAAATCCTTTCTTAGACGAAGGTGGGATCTTGAGAGTAGGCGGACATCTTCAAAAATCCCTATTCTCATATGACAAAAAACATCCGGCTATATTAAGTGGTTCTCATCCTTTGTCAATTTTAATTCTGACCGCTGAACATTAGGTCATGCACGGCCGTTGCATTTAATAGCCTCAATAAGAGAAAAATTTTGGGTTACGCGTATTAAAGATTTAGCTAGAAGAATCGTACGAAAATGTGTTCGTTGTTACCGATGTCGGCCTAAGATAGCACAATGCACAATAGCTATAATGGGACAATTACCAGCACCGCGGGTGCAATTTGCTTTACCATTTACTAATGTAGAAATCGATTTCGCGGGTCCGATTTCTATTAAAAATAAGCTTGGTCCTGGTTGCAAGCTAATAAAATCATATATAGCACTTTTTGTGTGCCTTAGTACTAAACCAATCCATTTAGAGTTAGTCATGGACCTCAGCACAGCAGCGTTTTTGGCTAACTTACGTAGGTTCGTTAGTCGCCGTGGTCGACCGTCAAATATTTACTCTGACCATGGCAAACGAGTCCGAAATAAAACTGAATTTTTACTCCAAATTAAATACGTATATTGAATGAATCACATGAAAAATTATTACAAAAAAGGCGATATGCGTACACTAGTGATCCTTTACCAGACAGAGTTTAGTTATGTAAAAAAATGCAACAAGAGAAATTCAGTTCATAAACAACAACAATAGAATTAATTGTGCTCAAGATAATTAGGTTCTATGTTAAAATATAACTATTTACTTTTGTGAGTATTTTCGAACCAGGAGGTAGGCTAGTCACGAGTGCGGATACGCGATGGTCGACTACGGTAACGCCAAAATTACAATCGGTAATACAAGACAAAATATCATTCCCGCCTAACTTGTCGAGATCGTTGTTGTTATATAAACAGATGAAATAAACAATAAATGTATTACAATCCACAGTCGTAAATGGTTATAACATGTATAAGCTAATTATCAATACAGCAGAAAAATAACTGAATATATTAAGACCTAAATAATAAACAAACTAAACAAAAAACGCTCTTAAATTTTCTATCCCAATTTTACAAATAAAATTGTGATTATCAAACGTTAAATTGAAATAGATAATTCAAAATCTAATTTCTATGGTAATGATCACTTAAATACTTCAGAACAAGCAAATCTACGATATACAACAAAATAAACGCTGAAGGCGAACAGATAATAAATAGTTAATAAAAATTACTAAAATAATGTCAGACTCGATAATTTCTCTTATTAATAAAAAAATTAACACTTAATAGTTTTAGTTTTATTCAATTTCCGGAATAAATTCGATAACTCAAACAAACGATAATTTTTATTCTTATCTGGAAGATGGCAGCGATGACGTCCAATATACGCAATGACGTATTTCCTTGAAGACACGTGTGGACTCCGTTCCCACGCCTTTAATCTGCTCACTTCTGCACAGAATGGTCGAACATCCAAATATTGTCCAAACTGGATTTAAGTATCCACAAAACGTCCGAACTTCCAGAAAAGAAACGAAAGAAACGAAAACGGAAAATAGAAAATAGAACTGGAAAGCGGAACCGGACAAAAAGGAGAAGCCTGAAAATCGATATTCATCCTGTTAAGAGAATCCCAATGATAAATCGACTTCAACGACGTACGTTTTCTAATTATAACAAAATAATTGATCAGCACCTCAAATTCGAGCAATATTCTGCAAAGAGTAAAATACGAAAATAATTGCAAACAAAAATGTTTGAAGACCGTAAAGAAAACTATTAAAATTAACGTACGTCGCTGAACCGACGGAATACAATTCTCATATGTAGAAATAATAATAAATAGAAAAATAGATCAAAATCGTACCTGTGGTGGCGTGCGGCTTTATGTAGTACGGTGTACCATATGCTCCGACCAATGTCGTATTATTTTTCTCTCCCAATGGAGCAACAACAAAAAAATAATAAAATACTGAGTAGCCGTATCCCCGAAACGGGAAGAAAACCTCAGAGCAATTTCGAAAATTTCACTCATATCGAACATACACTAACTCTGAATTTTCTTTCTTTAATTCTTTAATTGTTCTGAATATTCATTACGGGTAAAATGTAATTAAACGTTCATATTTAATTTGAAGGTAGGCAATGCTCAAATTTTATGTTTATCTGTTCGCAAACAGGATCAGTTTAAGCAATTTTGTAAAAATCAAACTTGAAAATTACAGGGAGG
>CAWWDJ010000058.1:0-19687 GCA_963942525.1 Ptychoptera contaminata | reverse complement strand
ATCATGTCATTAAAAATTAACTTAAGATGCTCAGGAAATCCATAAAACACCACCCAACGGCATTAACATACCCACAATTAGGTCTGTGGTACATAGAATACTGTCCGGCTGCTTCGGTAATCCATTAAACATCAATGTAGATCATTGGCGTACTCACACCAACATTATCTTGCCCTTAAGATACCTAAAATAATAAAAAAAAACTCAATTAAATCATAAGTGACATTACATATGCATAAACATACCATCATGTCATTAAAAATTAACTTAAGATGCTCAGGAAATCCATAAAACACCACCCAACGGCATTAACATACCCACAATTAGGTCTGTGGTACATAGAATACTGTCCGGCTGCTTCGGTAATCCATTAAACATCAATGTAGATCATTGGCGTACTCACACCAACATTATCTTGCCCTTAAGATACCTAAAATAATAAAAAAAAACTCAATTAAATCATAAGTGACATTACATATGCATAAACATACCATCATGTCATTAAAAATTAACTTAAGATGCTCAGGAAATCCATAAAACACCACCCAACGGCATTAACATACCCACAATTAGGTCTGTGGTACATAGAATACTGTCCGGCTGCTTCGGTAATCCATTAAACATCAATGTAGATCATTGGCGTACTCACACCAACATTATCTTGCCCTTAAGATACCTAAAATAATAAAAAAAAACTCAATTAAATCATAAGTGACATTACATATGCATAAACATACCATCATGTCATTAAAAATTAACTTAAGATGCTCAGGAAATCCATAAAACACCACCCAACGGCATTAACATACCCACAATTAGGTCTGTGGTACATAGAATACTGTCCGGCTGCTTCGGTAATCCATTAAACATCAATGTAGATCATTGGCGTACTCACACCAACATTATCTTGCCCTTAAGATACCTAAAATAATAAAAAAAAACTCAATTAAATCATAAGTGACATTACATATGCATAAACATACCATCATGTCATTAAAAATTAACTTAAGATGCTCAGGAAATCCATAAAACACCACCCAACGGCATTAACATACCCACAATTAGGTCTGTGGTACATAGAATACTGTCCGGCTGCTTCGGTAATCCATTAAACATCAATGTAGATCATTGGCGTACTCACACCAACATTATCTTGCCCTTAAGATACCTAAAATAATAAAAAAAAACTCAATTAAATCATAAGTGACATTACATATGCATAAACATACCATCATGTCATTAAAAATTAACTTAAGATGCTCAGGAAATCCATAAAACACCACCCAACGGCATTAACATACCCACAATTAGGTCTGTGGTACATAGAATACTGTCCGGCTGCTTCGGTAATCCATTAAACATCAATGTAGATCATTGGCGTACTCACACCAACATTATCTTGCCCTTAAGATACCTAAAATAATAAAAAAAAACTCAATTAAATCATAAGTGACATTACATATGCATAAACATACCATCATGTCATTAAAAATTAACTTAAGATGCTCAGGAAATCCATAAAACACCACCCAACGGCATTAACATACCCACAATTAGGTCTGTGGTACATAGAATACTGTCCGGCTGCTTCGGTAATCCATTAAACATCAATGTAGATCATTGGCGTACTCACACCAACATTATCTTGCCCTTAAGATACCTAAAATAATAAAAAAAAACTCAATTAAATCATAAGTGACATTACATATGCATAAACATACCATCATGTCATTAAAAATTAACTTAAGATGCTCAGGAAATCCATAAAACACCACCCAACGGCATTAACATACCCACAATTAGGTCTGTGGTACATAGAATACTGTCCGGCTGCTTCGGTAATCCATTAAACATCAATGTAGATCATTGGCGTACTCACACCAACATTATCTTGCCCTTAAGATACCTAAAATAATAAAAAAAAACTCAATTAAATCATAAGTGACATTACATATGCATAAACATACCATCATGTCATTAAAAATTAACTTAAGATGCTCAGGAAATCCATAAAACACCACCCAACGGCATTAACATACCCACAATTAGGTCTGTGGTACATAGAATACTGTCCGGCTGCTTCGGTAATCCATTAAACATCAATGTAGATCATTGGCGTACTCACACCAACATTATCTTGCCCTTAAGATACCTAAAATAATAAAAAAAAACTCAATTAAATCATAAGTGACATTACATATGCTTAAACATACCATCATGTCATTAAAAATTAACTTAAGATGCTCAGGAAATCCATAAAACACCACCCAACGGCATTAACATACCCACAATTAGGTCTGTGGTACATAGAATACTGTCCGGCTGCTTCGGTAATCCATTAAACATCAATGTAGATCATTGGCGTACTCACACCAACATTATCTTGCCCTTAAGATACCTAAAATAATAAAAAAAAACTCAATTAAATCATAAGTGACATTACATATGCATAAACATACCATCATGTCATTAAAAATTAACTTAAGATGCTCAGGAAATCCATAAAACACCACCCAACGGCATTAACATACCCACAATTAGGTCTGTGGTACATAGAATACTGTCCGGCTGCTTCGGTAATCCATTAAACATCAATGTAGATCATTGGCGTACTCACACCAACATTATCTTGCCCTTAAGATACCTAAAATAATAAAAAAAAACTCAATTAAATCATAAGTGACATTACATATGCATAAACATACCATCATGTCATTAAAAATTAACTTAAGATGCTCAGGAAATCCATAAAACACCACCCAACGGCATTAACATACCCACAATTAGGTCTGTGGTACATAGAATACTGTCCGGCTGCTTCGGTAATCCATTAAACATCAATGTAGATCATTGGCGTACTCACACCAACATTATCTTGCCCTTAAGATACCTAAAATAATAAAAAAAAACTCAATTAAATCATAAGTGACATTACATATGCATAAACATACCATCATGTCATTAAAAATTAACTTAAGATGCTCAGGAAATCCATAAAACACCACCCAACGGCATTAACATACCCACAATTAGGTCTGTGGTACATAGAATACTGTCCGGCTGCTTCGGTAATCCATTAAACATCAATGTAGATCATTGGCGTACTCACACCAACATTATCTTGCCCTTAAGATACCTAAAATAATAAAAAAAAACTCAATTAAATCATAAGTGACATTACATATGCATAAACATACCATCATGTCATTAAAAATTAACTTAAGATGCTCAGGAAATCCATAAAACACCACCCAACGGCATTAACATACCCACAATTAGGTCTGTGGTACATAGAATACTGTCCGGCTGCTTCGGTAATCCATTAAACATCAATGTAGATCATTGGCGTACTCACACCAACATTATCTTGCCCTTAAGATACCTAAAATAATAAAAAAAAACTCAATTAAATCATAAGTGACATTACATATGCATAAACATACCATCATGTCATTAAAAATTAACTTAAGATGCTCAGGAAATCCATAAAACACCACCCAACGGCATTAACATACCCACAATTAGGTCTGTGGTACATAGAATACTGTCCGGCTGCTTCGGTAATCCATTAAACATCAATGTAGATCATTGGCGTACTCACACCAACATTATCTTGCCCTTAAGATACCTAAAATAATAAAAAAAAACTCAATTAAATCATAAGTGACATTACATATGCATAAACATACCATCATGTCATTAAAAATTAACTTAAGATGCTCAGGAAATCCATAAAACACCACCCAACGGCATTAACATACCCACAATTAGGTCTGTGGTACATAGAATACTGTCCGGCTGCTTCGGTAATCCATTAAACATCAATGTAGATCATTGGCGTACTCACACCAACATTATCTTGCCCTTAAGATACCTAAAATAATAAAAAAAAACTCAATTAAATCATAAGTGACATTACATATGCATAAACATACCATCATGTCATTAAAAATTAACTTAAGATGCTCAGGAAATCCATAAAACACCACCCAACGGCATTAACATACCCACAATTAGGTCTGTGGTACATAGAATACTGTCCGGCTGCTTCGGTAATCCATTAAACATCAATGTAGATCATTGGCGTACTCACACCAACATTATCTTGCCCTTAAGATACCTAAAATAATAAAAAAAAACTCAATTAAATCATAAGTGACATTACATATGCATAAACATACCATCATGTCATTAAAAATTAACTTAAGATGCTCAGGAAATCCATAAAACACCACCCAACGGCATTAACATACCCACAATTAGGTCTGTGGTACATAGAATACTGTCCGGCTGCTTCGGTAATCCATTAAACATCAATGTAGATCATTGGCGTACTCACACCAACATTATCTTGCCCTTAAGATACCTAAAATAATAAAAAAAAACTCAATTAAATCATAAGTGACATTACATATGCATAAACATACCATCATGTCATTAAAAATTAACTTAAGATGCTCAGGAAATCCATAAAACACCACCCAACGGCATTAACATACCCACAATTAGGTCTGTGGTACATAGAATACTGTCCGGCTGCTTCGGTAATCCATTAAACATCACTGTAGATCATTGGCGTACTCACACCAACATTATCTTGCCCTTAAGATACCTAAAATAATAAAAAAAAACTCAATTAAATCATAAGTGACATTACATATGCATAAACATACCATCATGTCATTAAAAATTAACTTAAGATGCTCAGGAAATCCATAAAACACCACCCAACGGCATTAACATACCCACAATTAGGTCTGTGGTACATAGAATACTGTCCGGCTGCTTCGGTAATCCATTAAACATCAATGTAGATCATTGGCGTACTCACACCAACATTATCTTGCCCTTAAGATACCTAAAATAATAAAAAAAAACTCAATTAAATCATAAGTGACATTACATATGCATAAACATACCATCATGTCATTAAAAATTAACTTAAGATGCTCAGGAAATCCATAAAACACCACCCAACGGCATTAACATACCCACAATTAGGTCTGTGGTACATAGAATACTGTCCGGCTGCTTCGGTAATCCATTAAACATCAATGTAGATCATTGGCGTACTCACACCAACATTATCTTGCCCTTAAGATACCTAAAATAATAAAAAAAAACTCAATTAAATCATAAGTGACATTACATATGCATAAACATACCATCATGTCATTAAAAATTAACTTAAGATGCTCAGGAAATCCATAAAACACCACCCAACGGCATTAACATACCCACAATTAGGTCTGTGGTACATAGAATACTGTCCGGCTGCTTCGGTAATCCATTAAACATCAATGTAGATCATTGGCGTACTCACACCAACATTATCTTGCCCTTAAGATACCTAAAATAATAAAAAAAAACTCAATTAAATCATAAGTGACATTACATATGCATAAACATACCATCATGTCATTAAAAATTAACTTAAGATGCTCAGGAAATCCATAAAACACCACCCAACGGCATTAACATACCCACAATTAGGTCTGTGGTACATAGAATACTGTCCGGCTGCTTCGGTAATCCATTAAACATCAATGTAGATCATTGGCGTACTCACACCAACATTATCTTGCCCTTAAGATACCTAAAATAATAAAAAAAAACTCAATTAAATCATAAGTGACATTACATATGCATAAACATACCATCATGTCATTAAAAATTAACTTAAGATGCTCAGGAAATCCATAAAACACCACCCAACGGCATTAACATACCCACAATTAGGTCTGTGGTACATAGAATACTGTCCGGCTGCTTCGGTAATCCATTAAACATCAATGTAGATCATTGGCGTACTCACACCAACATTATCTTGCCCTTAAGATACCTAAAATAATAAAAAAAAACTCAATTAAATCATAAGTGACATTACATATGCATAAACATACCATCATGTCATTAAAAATTAACTTAAGATGCTCAGGAAATCCATAAAACACCACCCAACGGCATTAACATACCCACAATTAGGTCTGTGGTACATAGAATACTGTCCGGCTGCTTCGGTAATCCATTAAACATCAATGTAGATCATTGGCGTACTCACACCAACATTATCTTGCCCTTAAGATACCTAAAATAATAAAAAAAAACTCAATTAAATCATAAGTGACATTACATATGCATAAACATACCATCATGTCATTAAAAATTAACTTAAGATGCTCAGGAAATCCATAAAACACCACCCAACGGCATTAACATACCCACAATTAGGTCTGTGGTACATAGAATACTGTCCGGCTGCTTCGGTAATCCATTAAACATCAATGTAGATCATTGGCGTACTCACACCAACATTATCTTGCCCTTAAGATACCTAAAATAATAAAAAAAAACTCAATTAAATCATAAGTGACATTACATATGCATAAACATACCATCATGTCATTAAAAATTAACTTAAGATGCTCAGGAAATCCATAAAACACCACCCAACGGCATTAACATACCCACAATTAGGTCTGTGGTACATAGAATACTGTCCGGCTGCTTCGGTAATCCATTAAACATCAATGTAGATCATTGGCGTACTCACACCAATATTATCTTGCCCTTAAGATACCTAAAATAATAAAAAAAAACTCAATTAAATCATAAGTGACATTACATATGCATAAACATACCATCATGTCATTAAAAATTAACTTAAGATGCTCAGGAAATCCATAAAACACCACCCAACGGCATTAACATACCCACAATTAGGTCTGTGGTACATAGAATACTGTCCGGCTGCTTCGGTAATCCATTAAACATCAATGTAGATCATTGGCGTACTCACACCAACATTATCTTGCCCTTAAGATACCTAAAATAATAAAAAAAAACTCAATTAAATCATAAGTGACATTACATATGCATAAACATACCATCATGTCATTAAAAATTAACTTAAGATGCTCAGGAAATCCATAAAACACCACCCAACGGCATTAACATACCCACAATTAGGTCTGTGGTACATAGAATACTGTCCGGCTGCTTCGGTAATCCATTAAACATCAATGTAGATCATTGGCGTACTCACACCAACATTATCTTGCCCTTAAGATACCTAAAATAATAAAAAAAAACTCAATTAAATCATAAGTGACATTACATATGCATAAACATACCATCATGTCATTAAAAATTAACTTAAGATGCTCAGGAAATCCATAAAACACCACCCAACGGCATTAACATACCCACAATTAGGTCTGTGGTACATAGAATACTGTCCGGCTGCTTCGGTAATCCATTAAACATCAATGTAGATCATTGGCGTACTCACACCAACATTATCTTGCCCTTAAGATACCTAAAATAATAAAAAAAAACTCAATTAAATCATAAGTGACATTACATATGCATAAACATACCATCATGTCATTAAAAATTAACTTAAGATGCTCAGGAAATCCATAAAACACCACCCAACGGCATTAACATACCCACAATTAGGTCTGTGGTACATAGAATACTGTCCGGCTGCTTCGGTAATCCATTAAACATCAATGTAGATCATTGGCGTACTCACACCAACATTATCTTGCCCTTAAGATACCTAAAATAATAAAAAAAAACTCAATTAAATCATAAGTGACATTACATATGCATAAACATACCATCATGTCATTAAAAATTAACTTAAGATGCTCAGGAAATCCATAAAACACCACCCAACGGCATTAACATACCCACAATTAGGTCTGTGGTACATAGAATACTGTCCGGCTGCTTCGGTAATCCATTAAACATCAATGTAGATCATTGGCGTACTCACACCAACATTATCTTGCCCTTAAGATACCTAAAATAATAAAAAAAAACTCAATTAAATCATAAGTGACATTACATATGCATAAACATACCATCATGTCATTAAAAATTAACTTAAGATGCTCAGGAAATCCATAAAACACCACCCAACGGCATTAACATACCCACAATTAGGTCTGTGGTACATAGAATACTGTCCGGCTGCTTCGGTAATCCATTAAACATCAATGTAGATCATTGGCGTACTCACACCAACATTATCTTGCCCTTAAGATACCTAAAATAATAAAAAAAAACTCAATTAAATCATAAGTGACATTACATATGCATAAACATACCATCATGTCATTAAAAATTAACTTAAGATGCTCAGGAAATCCATAAAACACCACCCAACGGCATTAACATACCCACAATTAGGTCTGTGGTACATAGAATACTGTCCGGCTGCTTCGGTAATCCATTAAACATCAATGTAGATCATTGGCGTACTCACACCAACATTATCTTGCCCTTAAGATACCTAAAATAATAAAAAAAAACTCAATTAAATCATAAGTGACATTACATATGCATAAACATACCATCATGTCATTAAAAATTAACTTAAGATGCTCAGGAAATCCATAAAACACCACCCAACGGCATTAACATACCCACAATTAGGTCTGTGGTACATAGAATACTGTCCGGCTGCTTCGGTAATCCATTAAACATCAATGTAGATCATTGGCGTACTCACACCAACATTATCTTGCCCTTAAGATACCTAAAATAATAAAAAAAAACTCAATTAAATCATAAGTGACATTACATATGCATAAACATACCATCATGTCATTAAAAATTAACTTAAGATGCTCAGGAAATCCATAAAACACCACCCAACGGCATTAACATACCCACAATTAGGTCTGTGGTACATAGAATACTGTCCGGCTGCTTCGGTAATCCATTAAACATCAATGTAGATCATTGGCGTACTCACACCAACATTATCTTGCCCTTAAGATACCTAAAATAATAAAAAAAAACTCAATTAAATCATAAGTGACATTACATATGCATAAACATACCATCATGTCATTAAAAATTAACTTAAGATGCTCAGGAAATCCATAAAACACCACCCAACGGCATTAACATACCCACAATTAGGTCTGTGGTACATAGAATACTGTCCGGCTGCTTCGGTAATCCATTAAACATCAATGTAGATCATTGGCGTACTCACACCAACATTATCTTGCCCTTAAGATACCTAAAATAATAAAAAAAAACTCAATTAAATCATAAGTGACATTACATATGCATAAACATACCATCATGTCATTAAAAATTAACTTAAGATGCTCAGGAAATCCATAAAACACCACCCAACGGCATTAACATACCCACAATTAGGTCTGTGGTACATAGAATACTGTCCGGCTGCTTCGGTAATCCATTAAACATCAATGTAGATCATTGGCGTACTCACACCAACATTATCTTGCCCTTAAGATACCTAAAATAATAAAAAAAAACTCAATTAAATCATAAGTGACATTACATATGCATAAACATACCATCATGTCATTAAAAATTAACTTAAGATGCTCAGGAAATCCATAAAACACCACCCAACGGCATTAACATACCCACAATTAGGTCTGTGGTACATAGAATACTGTCCGGCTGCTTCGGTAATCCATTAAACATCAATGTAGATCATTGGCGTACTCACACCAACATTATCTTGCCCTTAAGATACCTAAAATAATAAAAAAAAACTCAATTAAATCATAAGTGACATTACATATGCATAAACATACCATCATGTCATTAAAAATTAACTTAAGATGCTCAGGAAATCCATAAAACACCACCCAACGGCATTAACATACCCACAATTAGGTCTGTGGTACATAGAATACTGTCCGGCTGCTTCGGTAATCCATTAAACATCAATGTAGATCATTGGCGTACTCACACCAACATTATCTTGCCCTTAAGATACCTAAAATAATAAAAAAAAACTCAATTAAATCATAAGTGACATTACATATGCATAAACATACCATCATGTCATTAAAAATTAACTTAAGATGCTCAGGAAATCCATAAAACACCACCCAACGGCATTAACATACCCACAATTAGGTCTGTGGTACATAGAATACTGTCCGGCTGCTTCGGTAATCCATTAAACATCAATGTAGATCATTGGCGTACTCACACCAACATTATCTTGCCCTTAAGATACCTAAAATAATAAAAAAAAACTCAATTAAATCATAAGTGACATTACATATGCATAAACATACCATCATGTCATTAAAAATTAACTTAAGATGCTCAGGAAATCCATAAAACACCACCCAACGGCATTAACATACCCACAATTAGGTCTGTGGTACATAGAATACTGTCCGGCTGCTTCGGTAATCCATTAAACATCAATGTAGATCATTGGCGTACTCACACCAACATTATCTTGCCCTTAAGATACCTAAAATAATAAAAAAAAACTCAATTAAATCATAAGTGACATTACATATGCATAAACATACCATCATGTCATTAAAAATTAACTTAAGATGCTCAGGAAATCCATAAAACACCACCCAACGGCATTAACATACCCACAATTAGGTCTGTGGTACATAGAATACTGTCCGGCTGCTTCGGTAATCCATTAAACATCAATGTAGATCATTGGCGTACTCACACCAACATTATCTTGCCCTTAAGATACCTAAAATAATAAAAAAAAACTCAATTAAATCATAAGTGACATTACATATGCATAAACATACCATCATGTCATTAAAAATTAACTTAAGATGCTCAGGAAATCCATAAAACACCACCCAACGGCATTAACATACCCACAATTAGGTCTGTGGTACATAGAATACTGTCCGGCTGCTTCGGTAATCCATTAAACATCAATGTAGATCATTGGCGTACTCACACCAACATTATCTTGCCCTTAAGATACCTAAAATAATAAAAAAAAACTCAATTAAATCATAAGTGACATTACATATGCATAAACATACCATCATGTCATTAAAAATTAACTTAAGATGCTCAGGAAATCCATAAAACACCACCCAACGGCATTAACATACCCACAATTAGGTCTGTGGTACATAGAATACTGTCCGGCTGCTTCGGTAATCCATTAAACATCAATGTAGATCATTGGCGTACTCACACCAACATTATCTTGCCCTTAAGATACCTAAAATAATAAAAAAAAACTCAATTAAATCATAAGTGACATTACATATGCATAAACATACCATCATGTCATTAAAAATTAACTTAAGATGCTCAGGAAATCCATAAAACACCACCCAACGGCATTAACATACCCACAATTAGGTCTGTGGTACATAGAATACTGTCCGGCTGCTTCGGTAATCCATTAAACATCAATGTAGATCATTGGCGTACTCACACCAACATTATCTTGCCCTTAAGATACCTAAAATAATAAAAAAAAACTCAATTAAATCATAAGTGACATTACATATGCATAAACATACCATCATGTCATTAAAAATTAACTTAAGATGCTCAGGAAATCCATAAAACACCACCCAACGGCATTAACATACCCACAATTAGGTCTGTGGTACATAGAATACTGTCCGGCTGCTTCGGTAATCCATTAAACATCAATGTAGATCATTGGCGTACTCACACCAACATTATCTTGCCCTTAAGATACCTAAAATAATAAAAAAAAACTCAATTAAATCATAAGTGACATTACATATGCATAAACATACCATCATGTCATTAAAAATTAACTTAAGATGCTCAGGAAATCCATAAAACACCACCCAACGGCATTAACATACCCACAATTAGGTCTGTGGTACATAGAATACTGTCCGGCTGCTTCGGTAATCCATTAAACATCAATGTAGATCATTGGCGTACTCACACCAACATTATCTTGCCCTTAAGATACCTAAAATAATAAAAAAAAACTCAATTAAATCATAAGTGACATTACATATGCATAAACATACCATCATGTCATTAAAAATTAACTTAAGATGCTCAGGAAATCCATAAAACACCACCCAACGGCATTAACATACCCACAATTAGGTCTGTGGTACATAGAATACTGTCCGGCTGCTTCGGTAATCCATTAAACATCAATGTAGATCATTGGCGTACTCACACCAACATTATCTTGCCCTTAAGATACCTAAAATAATAAAAAAAAACTCAATTAAATCATAAGTGACATTACATATGCATAAACATACCATCATGTCATTAAAAATTAACTTAAGATGCTCAGGAAATCCATAAAACACCACCCAACGGCATTAACATACCCACAATTAGGTCTGTGGTACATAGAATACTGTCCGGCTGCTTCGGTAATCCATTAAACATCAATGTAGATCATTGGCGTACTCACACCAACATTATCTTGCCCTTAAGATACCTAAAATAATAAAAAAAAACTCAATTAAATCATAAGTGACATTACATATGCATAAACATACCATCATGTCATTAAAAATTAACTTAAGATGCTCAGGAAATCCATAAAACACCACCCAACGGCATTAACATACCCACAATTAGGTCTGTGGTACATAGAATACTGTCCGGCTGCTTCGGTAATCCATTAAACATCAATGTAGATCATTGGCGTACTCACACCAACATTATCTTGCCCTTAAGATACCTAAAATAATAAAAAAAAACTCAATTAAATCATAAGTGACATTACATATGCATAAACATACCATCATGTCATTAAAAATTAACTTAAGATGCTCAGGAAATCCATAAAACACCACCCAACGGCATTAACATACCCACAATTAGGTCTGTGGTACATAGAATACTGTCCGGCTGCTTCGGTAATCCATTAAACATCAATGTAGATCATTGGCGTACTCACACCAACATTATCTTGCCCTTAAGATACCTAAAATAATAAAAAAAAACTCAATTAAATCATAAGTGACATTACATATGCATAAACATACCATCATGTCATTAAAAATTAACTTAAGATGCTCAGGAAATCCATAAAACACCACCCAACGGCATTAACATACCCACAATTAGGTCTGTGGTACATAGAATACTGTCCGGCTGCTTCGGTAATCCATTAAACATCAATGTAGATCATTGGCGTACTCACACCAACATTATCTTGCCCTTAAGATACCTAAAATAATAAAAAAAAACTCAATTAAATCATAAGTGACATTACATATGCATAAACATACCATCATGTCATTAAAAATTAACTTAAGATGCTCAGGAAATCCATAAAACACCACCCAACGGCATTAACATACCCACAATTAGGTCTGTGGTACATAGAATACTGTCCGGCTGCTTCGGTAATCCATTAAACATCAATGTAGATCATTGGCGTACTCACACCAACATTATCTTGCCCTTAAGATACCTAAAATAATAAAAAAAAACTCAATTAAATCATAAGTGACATTACATATGCATAAACATACCATCATGTCATTAAAAATTAACTTAAGATGCTCAGGAAATCCATAAAACACCACCCAACGGCATTAACATACCCACAATTAGGTCTGTGGTACATAGAATACTGTCCGGCTGCTTCGGTAATCCATTAAACATCAATGTAGATCATTGGCGTACTCACACCAACATTATCTTGCCCTTAAGATACCTAAAATAATAAAAAAAAACTCAATTAAATCATAAGTGACATTACATATGCATAAACATACCATCATGTCATTAAAAATTAACTTAAGATGCTCAGGAAATCCATAAAACACCACCCAACGGCATTAACATACCCACAATTAGGTCTGTGGTACATAGAATACTGTCCGGCTGCTTCGGTAATCCATTAAACATCAATGTAGATCATTGGCGTACTCACACCAACATTATCTTGCCCTTAAGATACCTAAAATAATAAAAAAAAACTCAATTAAATCATAAGTGACATTACATATGCATAAACATACCATCATGTCATTAAAAATTAACTTAAGATGCTCAGGAAATCCATAAAACACCACCCAACGGCATTAACATACCCACAATTAGGTCTGTGGTACATAGAATACTGTCCGGCTGCTTCGGTAATCCATTAAACATCAATGTAGATCATTGGCGTACTCACACCAACATTATCTTGCCCTTAAGATACCTAAAATAATAAAAAAAAACTCAATTAAATCATAAGTGACATTACATATGCATAAACATACCATCATGTCATTAAAAATTAACTTAAGATGCTCAGGAAATCCATAAAACACCACCCAACGGCATTAACATACCCACAATTAGGTCTGTGGTACATAGAATACTGTCCGGCTGCTTCGGTAATCCATTAAACATCAATGTAGATCATTGGCGTACTCACACCAACATTATCTTGCCCTTAAGATACCTAAAATAATAAAAAAAAACTCAATTAAATCATAAGTGACATTACATATGCATAAACATACCATCATGTCATTAAAAATTAACTTAAGATGCTCAGGAAATCCATAAAACACCACCCAACGGCATTAACATACCCACAATTAGGTCTGTGGTACATAGAATACTGTCCGGCTGCTTCGGTAATCCATTAAACATCAATGTAGATCATTGGCGTACTCACACCAACATTATCTTGCCCTTAAGATACCTAAAATAATAAAAAAAAACTCAATTAAATCATAAGTGACATTACATATGCATAAACATACCATCATGTCATTAAAAATTAACTTAAGATGCTCAGGAAATCCATAAAACACCACCCAACGGCATTAACATACCCACAATTAGGTCTGTGGTACATAGAATACTGTCCGGCTGCTTCGGTAATCCATTAAACATCAATGTAGATCATTGGCGTACTCACACCAACATTATCTTGCCCTTAAGATACCTAAAATAATAAAAAAAAACTCAATTAAATCATAAGTGACATTACATATGCATAAACATACCATCATGTCATTAAAAATTAACTTAAGATGCTCAGGAAATCCATAAAACACCACCCAACGGCATTAACATACCCACAATTAGGTCTGTGGTACATAGAATACTGTCCGGCTGCTTCGGTAATCCATTAAACATCAATGTAGATCATTGGCGTACTCACACCAAACATTATCTTGCCCTTAAGATACCTAAAATAATAAAAAAAAACTCAATTAAATCATAAGTGACATTACATATGCATAAACATACCATCATGTCATTAAAAATTAACTTAAGATGCTCAGGAAATCCATAAAACACCACCCAACGGCATTAACATACCCACAATTAGGTCTGTGGTACATAGAATACTGTCCGGCTGCTTCGGTAATCCATTAAACATCAATGTAGATCATTGGCGTACTCACACCAACATTATCTTGCCCTTAAGATACCTAAAATAATAAAAAAAAACTCAATTAAATCATAAGTGACATTACATATGCATAAACATACCATCATGTCATTAAAAATTAACTTAAGATGCTCAGGAAATCCATAAAACACCACCCAACGGCATTAACATACCCACAATTAGGTCTGTGGTACATAGAATACTGTCCGGCTGCTTCGGTAATCCATTAAACATCAATGTAGATCATTGGCGTACTCACACCAACATTATCTTGCCCTTAAGATACCTAAAATAATAAAAAAAAACTCAATTAAATCATAAGTGACATTACATATGCATAAACATACCATCATGTCATTAAAAATTAACTTAAGATGCTCAGGAAATCCATAAAACACCACCCAACGGCATTAACATACCCACAATTAGGTCTGTGGTACATAGAATACTGTCCGGCTGCTTCGGTAATCCATTAAACATCAATGTAGATCATTGGCGTACTCACACCAACATTATCTTGCCCTTAAGATACCTAAAATAATAAAAAAAAACTCAATTAAATCATAAGTGACATTACATATGCATAAACATACCATCATGTCATTAAAAATTAACTTAAGATGCTCAGGAAATCCATAAAACACCACCCAACGGCATTAACATACCCACAATTAGGTCTGTGGTACATAGAATACTGTCCGGCTGCTTCGGTAATCCATTAAACATCAATGTAGATCATTGGCGTACTCACACCAACATTATCTTGCCCTTAAGATACCTAAAATAATAAAAAAAAACTCAATTAAATCATAAGTGACATTACATATGCATAAACATACCATCATGTCATTAAAAATTAACTTAAGATGCTCAGGAAATCCATAAAACACCACCCAACGGCATTAACATACCCACAATTAGGTCTGTGGTACATAGAATACTGTCCGGCTGCTTCGGTAATCCATTAAACATCAATGTAGATCATTGGCGTACTCACACCAACATTATCTTGCCCTTAAGATACCTAAAATAATAAAAAAAAACTCAATTAAATCATAAGTGACATTACATATGCATAAACATACCATCATGTCATTAAAAATTAACTTAAGATGCTCAGGAAATCCATAAAACACCACCCAACGGCATTAACATACCCACAATTAGGTCTGTGGTACATAGAATACTGTCCGGCTGCTTCGGTAATCCATTAAACATCAATGTAGATCATTGGCGTACTCACACCAACATTATCTTGCCCTTAAGATACCTAAAATAATAAAAAAAAACTCAATTAAATCATAAGTGACATTACATATGCATAAACATACCATCATGTCATTAAAAATTAACTTAAGATGCTCAGGAAATCCATAAAACACCACCCAACGGCATTAACATACCCACAATTAGGTCTGTGGTACATAGAATACTGTCCGGCTGCTTCGGTAATCCATTAAACATCAATGTAGATCATTGGCGTACTCACACCAACATTATCTTGCCCTTAAGATACCTAAAATAATAAAAAAAAACTCAATTAAATCATAAGTGACATTACATATGCATAAACATACCATCATGTCATTAAAAATTAACTTAAGATGCTCAGGAAATCCATAAAACACCACCCAACGGCATTAACATACCCACAATTAGGTCTGTGGTACATAGAATACTGTCCGGCTGCTTCGGTAATCCATTAAACATCAATGTAGATCATTGGCGTACTCACACCAACATTATCTTGCCCTTAAGATACCTAAAATAATAAAAAAAAACTCAATTAAATCATAAGTGACATTACATATGCATAAACATACCATCATGTCATTAAAAATTAACTTAAGATGCTCAGGAAATCCATAAAACACCACCCAACGGCATTAACATACCCACAATTAGGTCTGTGGTACATAGAATACTGTCCGGCTGCTTCGGTAATCCATTAAACATCAATGTAGATCATTGGCGTACTCACACCAACATTATCTTGCCCTTAAGATACCTAAAATAATAAAAAAAAACTCAATTAAATCATAAGTGACATTACATATGCATAAACATACCATCATGTCATTAAAAATTAACTTAAGATGCTCAGGAAATCCATAAAACACCACCCAACGGCATTAACATACCCACAATTAGGTCTGTGGTACATAGAATACTGTCCGGCTGCTTCGGTAATCCATTAAACATCAATGTAGATCATTGGCGTACTCACACCAACATTATCTTGCCCTTAAGATACCTAAAATAATAAAAAAAAACTCAATTAAATCATAAGTGACATTACATATGCATAAACATACCATCATGTCATTAAAAATTAACTTAAGATGCTCAGGAAATCCATAAAACACCACCCAACGGCATTAACATACCCACAATTAGGTCTGTGGTACATAGAATACTGTCCGGCTGCTTCGGTAATCCATTAAACATCAATGTAGATCATTGGCGTACTCACACCAACATTATCTTGCCCTTAAGATACCTAAAATAATAAAAAAAACTCAATTAAATCATAAGTGACATTACATATGCATAAACATACCATCATGTCATTAAAAATTAACTTAAGATGCTCAGGAAATCCATAAAACACCACCCAACGGCATTAACATACCCACAATTAGGTCTGTGGTACATAGAATACTGTCCGGCTGCTTCGGTAATCCATTAAACATCAATGTAGATCATTGGCGTACTCACACCAACATTATCTTGCCCTTAAGATACCTAAAATAATAAAAAAAAACTCAATTAAATCATAAGTGACATTACATATGCATAAACATACCATCATGTCATTAAAAATTAACTTAAGATGCTCAGGAAATCCATAAAACACCACCCAACGGCATTAACATACCCACAATTAGGTCTGTGGTACATAGAATACTGTCCGGCTGCTTCGGTAATCCATTAAACATCAATGTAGATCATTGGCGTACTCACACCAACATTATCTTGCCCTTAAGATACCTAAAATAATAAAAAAAAACTCAATTAAATCATAAGTGACATTACATATGCATAAACATACCATCATGTCATTAAAAATTATCTTAAGATGCTCAGGAAATCCATAAAACACCACCCAACGGCATTAACATACCCACAATTAGGTCTGTGGTACATAGAATACTGTCCGGCTGCTTCGGTAATCCATTAAACATCAATGTAGATCATTGGCGTACTCACACCAACATTATCTTGCCCTTAAGATACCTAAAATAATAAAAAAAAACTCAATTAAATCATAAGTGACATTACATATGCATAAACATACCATCATGTCATTAAAAATTAACTTAAGATGCTCAGGAAATCCATAAAACACCACCCAACGGCATTAACATACCCACAATTAGGTCTGTGGTACATAGAATACTGTCCGGCTGCTTCGGTAATCCATTAAACATCAATGTAGATCATTGGCGTACTCACACCAACATTATCTTGCCCTTAAGATACCTAAAATAATAAAAAATAACTCAATTAAATCATAAGTGACATTACATATGCATAAACATACCATCATGTCATTAAAAATTAACTTAAGATGCTCAGGAAATCCATAAAACACCACCCAACGGCATTAACATACCCACAATTAGGTCTGTGGTACATAGAATACTGTCCGGCTGCTTCGGTAATCCATTAAACATCAATGTAGATCATTGGCGTACTCACACCAACATTATCTTGCCCTTAAGATACCTAAAATAATAAAAAAAAACTCAATTAAATCATAAGTGACATTACATATGCATAAACATACCATCATGTCATTAAAAATTAACTTAAGATGCTCAGGAAATCCATAAAACACCACCCAACGGCATTAACATACCCACAATTAGGTCTGTGGTACATAGAATACTGTCCGGCTGCTTCGGTAATCCATTAAACATCAATGTAGATCATTGGCGTACTCACACCAACATTATCTTGCCCTTAAGATACCTAAAATAATAAAAAAAAACTCAATTAAATCATAAGTGACATTACATATGCATAAACATACCATCATGTCATTAAAAATTAACTTAAGATGCTCAGGAAATCCATAAAACACCACCCAACGGCATTAACATACCCACAATTAGGTCTGTGGTACATAGAATACTGTCCGGCTGCTTCGGTAATCCATTAAACATCAATGTAGATCATTGGCGTACTCACACCAACATTATCTTGCCCTTAAGATACCTAAAATAATAAAAAAAAACTCAATTAAATCATAAGTGACATTACATATGCATAAACATACCATCATGTCATTAAAAATTAACTTAAGATGCTCAGGAAATCCATAAAACACCACCCAACGGCATTAACATACCCACAATTAGGTCTGTGGTACATAGAATACTGTCCGGCTGCTTCGGTAATCCATTAAACATCAATGTAGATCATTGGCGTACTCACACCAACATTATCTTGCCCTTAAGATACCTAAAATAATAAAAAAAAACTCAATTAAATCATAAGTGACATTACATATGCATAAACATACCATCATGT
>CAWWDJ010000057.1:0-40312 GCA_963942525.1 Ptychoptera contaminata | reverse complement strand
TTTTCACGGTATTTTGCAAACGACTCCGAATTTCCTGTTTTATGTACGATTTATCACTTATTTCTTGTTTTGTTTAACTTTTACAGAATAGTTCTCAAAAAATAATAAAAACTCATAATTTTCGCGGTAATTTGCAAACGACTCCGAATTTCGTTAAATAAATGACATATTTGGCTGTTTTATGTACGATTTATCACTTATTACTTGTTTTGCTCAACTTTTACAGGGTAGTACTCAAAAAATAAATATAAAATAGCAAACTCAAAATTTTCACGGTATTTTGCAAACGACTCCGAATTTCGTTAAATAAATGACATATTTGGCTGTTTTATGTACGATTTATCACTTATTACTTGTTTTGCTCAACTTTTACAGGGTAGTACTCAAAAAATATAAAATAGCAAACTCAAAATTTTCACGGTATTTTGCAAACGACTCCGAATTTCGTTAAATAAATGACATATTTGGCTGTTTTATGTACGATTTATCACTTATTACTTGTTTTGCTCAACTTTTACAGGGTAGTACTAAAAAAATATAAAATAGCAAACTCAAAATTTTCACGGTATTTTGCAAACGACTCCGAATTTCGTTAAATAAATGACATATTTGGCTGTTTTATGTACGATTTATCACTTATTACTTGTTTTGTTTAACTTTTACAGAATAGTTCTCAAAAAATAATAAAAACTCATAATTTTCGCGGTATTTTGCAAACGACTCCGAATTTCGTTAAATAAATGACATATTTGGCTGTTTTATGTACGATTTATCACTTATTACTTGTTTTGCTCAACTTTTACAGGGTAGTACTAAAAAAATATAAAATAGCAAACTCAAAATTTTCACGGTATTTTGCAAACGACTCCGAATTTCATTAAATAAATGACATTATTTGGCTGTTTTATGTACGATTTATCACTTATTACTTGTTTTGCTCAACTTTTACAGGGTAGTACTCAAAAAATATAAAATAGCAAACTCAAAATTTTCACGGTATTTTGCAAACGACTTCGAATTTCGTTAAATAAATGACATATTTGGCTGTTTTATGTACGATTTATCACTTATTACTTGTTTTGCTCAACTTTTACAGGGTAGTACTAAAAAAATATAAAATAGCAAACTCAAAATTTTCGCGGTATTTTGCAAACGACTCCGAATTTCATTAAATAAATGACATTATTTGGCTGTTTTATGTACGATTTATCTCTTATTACTTGTTTTTCTCTACTTTTACAGGGTAGTACTAAAAAAATATAAAATAGCAAACTCAAAATTTTCGCGGTATTTTGCAAACGACTCCAAATTTCGTTAAATAAATGACATATTTGGCTGTTTTATGTACGATTTATCACTTATTACTTGTTTTGCTCAACTTTTACAGGGTAGTACTCAAAAAATATAAAATAGCAAACTCAAAATTTTTACGGTATTTTGCAAACGACTCCGAATTTCGTTAAATAAATGACATATTTGGCTGTTTTATGTACGATTTATCACTTATTACTTGTTTTGCTCAACTTTTACAGGGTAGTACTAAAAAAATATAAAATAGCAAACTCAAAATTTTCACGGTATTTTGCAAACGACTCCGAATTTCGTTAAATAAATGACATATTTGGCTGTTTTATGTACGATTTATCACTTATTACTTGTTTTGCTCAACTTTTACAGGGTAGTACTCAAAAAATATAAAATAGCAAACTCAAAATTTTCACGGTATTTTGCAAACGACTCCGAATTTCGTTAAATAAATGACATATTTGGCTGTTTTATGTACGATTTATCACTTATTACTTGTTTTGCTCAACTTTTACAGGGTAGTACTAAAAAAATATAAAATAGCAAACTCAAAATTTTCGCTGTATTTTGCAAACGACTCCGAATTTCATGAAATAAATGACATATTTGGCTGTTTTATGTACGATTTATCACTTATTACTTGTTTTGCTCAACTTTTACAGGGTAGTACTCAAAAAATATAAAATAGCAAACTCAAAATTTTCACGGTATTTTGCAAACGACTCCGAATTTCGTTAAATAAATGACATATTTGGCTGTTTTATGTACGATTTATCACTTATTACTTGTTTTGTTTAACTTTTACAGGGTAGTACTCAAAAAATAAGAAAAATAGCAAACTCAAAATTTTCGCGGTATTTTGCAAACGACTCCGAATTTCGTTAAATAAATGACATATTTGGCTGTTTTATGTACGATTTATCACTTATTACTTGTTTTGCTCAACTTTTACAGGGTAGTACTCAAAAAATAAGAAAAATAGCAAACTCAAAATTTTCGCGGTATTTTGCAAACGACTCCGAATTTCGTTAAATAAATGACATATTTGGCTGTTTTATGTACGATTTATCACTTATTACTTGTTTTGTTTAACTTTTACAGGGTAGTACTCAAAAAATATAAAATAGCAAACTCAAAATTTTCGCGGTATTTTGCAAACGACTCCGAATTTCGTTAAATAAATGACATATTTGGCTGTTTTATGTACGATTTATCACTTATTACTTGTTTTGCTCAACTTTTACAGGGTAGTACTAAAAAAAATAAGAAAAATAGCAAACTCAAAATTTTCGCGGTATTTTGCAAACGACTCCGAATTTCGTTAAATAAATGACATATTTGGCTGTTTTATGTACGATTTATCACTTATTACTTGTTTTGTTTAACTTTTACAGGGTAGTACTAAAAAATTATAAAATAGCAAACTCAAAATTTTCGCGGTATTTTGCAAACGACTCCGAATTTCATTAAATAAATGACATATTTGGCTGTTTTATGTACGATTTATCACTTATTTCTTGTTTTGCTCAACTTTTACAGGGTAGTACTCAAAAAATATAAAATAGCAAACTCAAAATTTTCACGGTATTTTGCAAACGACTCCGAATTTCGATAAATAAATGACATATTTGGCTGTTTTATGTACGATTTATCACTTATTACTTGTTTTGCTCAAATTTTACAGGGTAGTACTAAAAAAATATAAAATAGCAAACTCAAAATTTTCGCGGTATTTTGCAAACGACTCCGAATTTCATTAAATAAATGACATATTTGGCTGTTTTATGTACGATTTATCACTTATTACTTGTTTTGCTCAACTTTTACAGGGTAGTACTCAAGAAATAAGAAAAGTAGCAAACTCAAAATTTTCGCGGTATTTTGCAAACGACTCCGAATTTCGTCAAATAAATGACATATTTGGCTGTTTTATGTACGATTTATCACTTATTACTTGTTTTGCTCAACTTTTACAGGGTAGTACTAAAAAAATATAAAATAGCAAACTCAAAATTTTCGCGGTATTTTGCAAACGACTCCGAATTTCATTAAATAAATGACATATTTGGCTGTTTTATGTACGATTTATCACTTATTACTTGTTTTGCTCAACTTTTACAGGGTAGTACTCAAGAAATATAACATAGCAAACTCAAAATTTTCACGGTATTTTGCAAACGACTCCGAATTTCATTAAATAAATGACATATTTGGCTGTTTTATGTACGATTTATCACTTATTACTTGTTTTGCTCAACTTTTACAGGGTAGTACTCAAAAAATATAAAATAGCAAACTCAAAATTTTCACGGTATTTTGCAAACGACTCCGAATTTCCTGTTTTATGTACGATTTATCACTTATTTCTTGTTTTGTTTAACTTTTACAGAATAGTTCTCAAAAAATAATAAAAACTCATAATTTTCGCGGTAATTTGCAAACGACTCCGAATTTCGTTAAATAAATGACATATTTGGCTGTTTTATGTACGATTTATCACTTATTACTTGTTTTGCTCAACTTTTACAGGGTAGTACTCAAAAAATATAACATAGCAAACTCAAAATTTTCACGGTATTTTGCAAACGACTCCGAATTTCGTTAAATAAATGACATATTTGGCTGTTTTATGTACGATTTATCACTTATTACTTGTTTTGCTCAACTTTTACAGGGTAGTACTAAAAAAATATAAAATAGCAAACTCAAAATTTTCACGGTATTTTGCAAACGACTCCGAATTTCGTTAAATAAATGACATATTTGGCTGTTTTATGTACGATTTATCACTTATTACTTGTTTTGCTCAACTTTTACAGGGTAGTACTAAAAAAATATAAAATAGCAAACTCAAAATTTTCACGGTATTTTGCAAACGACTCCGAATTTCGTTAAATAAATGACATATTTGGCTGTTTTATGTACGATTTATCACTTATTACTTGTTTTGCTCAACTTTTACAGGGTAGTACTAAAAAAATATAAAATAGCAAACTCAAAATTTTCGCGGTATTTTGCAAACGACTCCGAATTTCATTAAATAAATGACATATTTGGCTGTTTTATGTACGATTTATCACTTATTTCTTGTTTTGCTCAACTTTTACAGGGTAGTACTAAAAAAATATAAAATAGCAAACTCAAAATTTTCACGGTATTTTGCAAACGACTCCGAATTTCGTTAAATAAATGACATATTTGGCTGTTTTATGTACGATTTATCACTTATTACTTGTTTTGCTCAACTTTTACAGGGTAGTACTCAAAAAATAAGAAAAATAGCAAACTCAAAATTTTCGCGGTATTTTGCAAACGACTCCGAATTTCGTTAAATAAATGACATATTTGGCTGTTTTATGTACGATTTATCACTTATTACTTGTTTTGCTCAACTTTTACAGGGTAGTACTCAAAAAATATAAAATAGCAAACTCAAAATTTTCACGGTATTTTACAAACGACTCCGAATTTCGTTAAATAAATGACATATTTGGCTGTTTTATGTACGATTTATCACTTATTACTTGTTTTGCTCAACTTTTACAGGGTAGTACTAAAAAAATAAGAAAAATAGCAAACTCAAAATTTTCGCGGTATTTTGCAAACGACCCGAATTTCGTTAAATAAATGACATATTTGGCTGTTTTACGTACGATTTATCACTTATTACTTGTTTTTTTTAACTTTTACAGAGTAGTACTAAAAAAATATAAAATATCAAACTCAAAATTTTCACGGTATTTTGCAAACGACTCCGAATTTCGTTAAATAAATGACATATTTGGCTTATGTACGATTTATCACTTATTACTTGTTTTGCTCAACTTTTACAGGGTAGTACTAAAAAAATATAAAATAGCAAACTCAAAATTTTCGCGGTATTTTGCAAACGACTCCGAATTTCATTAAATAAATGACATATTTGGCTGTTTTATGTACGATTTATCACTTATTTCTTGTTTTGCTCAACTTTTACAGGGTAGTACTCAAAAAATATAAAATAGCAAACTCAAAATTTTCACGGTATTTTGCAAACGACTCCGAATTTCGATAAATAAATGACATATTTGGCTGTTTTATGTACGATTTATCACTTATTACTTGTTTTGCTCAACTTTTACAGGGTAGTACTAAAAAAATATAAAATAGCAAACTCAAAATTTTCACGGTATTTTGCAAACGACTCCGAATTTCGTTAAATAAATGACATATTTGGCTGTTTTATGTACGATTTATCACTTATTACTTGTTTTGCTCAACTTTTACAGGGTAGTACTAAAAAAATAAGAAAAATAGCAAACTCAAAATTTTCGCGGTATTTTGCAAACGACTCCGAATTTCGTTAAATAAATGACATATTTGGCTGTTTTATGTACGATTTATCACTTATTACTTGTTTTGCTCAAATTTTACAGGGTAGTACTAAAAAAATAAGAAAAATAGCAAACTCAAAATTTTCGCGGTATTTTGCAAACGACTCCGAATTTCGTTAAATAAATGACATATTTGGCTGTTTTATGTACGATTTATCACTTATTACTTGTTTTGCTCAACTTTTACAGGGTAGTACTCAAAAAATATAAAATAGCAAACTCAAAATTTTCGCGGTATTTGGCAAACGACTCCGAATTTCATTAAATAAATGACACATTTGGCTGTTTTATGTACGATTTATCACTTATTACTTGTTTTGCTCAACTTTTACAGGGTAGTACTAAAAAAATAAGAAAAATAGCAAACTCAAAATTTTCGCGGTATTTTGCAAACGACCCGAATTTCGTTAAATAAATGACATATTTGGCTGTTTTACGTACGATTTATCACTTATTACTTGTTTTTTTTAACTTTTACAGAGTAGTACTAAAAAAATATAAAATATCAAACTCAAAATTTTCACGGTATTTTGCAAACGACTCCGAATTTCGTTAAATAAATGACATATTTGGCTTATGTACGATTTATCACTTATTACTTGTTTTGCTCAACTTTTACAGGGTAGTACTAAAAAAATATAAAATAGCAAACTCAAAATTTTCGCGGTATTTTGCAAACGACTCCGAATTTCATTAAATAAATGACATATTTGGCTGTTTTATGTACGATTTATCACTTATTACTTGTTTTGCTCAACTTTTACAGGGTAGTACTAAAAAAATATAAAATAGCAAACTCAAAATTTTCACGGTATTTTGCAAACGACTCCGAATTTCGTTAAATAAATGACATATTTGGCTGTTTTATGTACGATTTATCACTTATTACTTGTTTTGCTCAACTTTTACAGGGTAGTACTCAAAAAATAAGAAAAATAGCAAACTCAAAATTTTCGCGGTATTTTGCAAACGACTCCGAATTTCGTTAAATAAATGACATATTTGGCTGTTTTATGTACGATTTATCACTTATTACTTGTTTTGTTTAACTTTTACAGGGTAGTACTCAAAAAATATAAAATAGCAAACTCAAAATTTTCACGGTATTTTACAAACGACTCCGAATTTCGTTAAATAAATGACATATTTGGCTGTTTTATGTACGATTTATCACTTATTACTTGTTTTGCTCAACTTTTACAGGGTAGTACTAAAAAAATAAGAAAAATAGCAAACTCAAAATTTTCGCGGTATTTTGCAAACGACCCGAATTTCGTTAAATAAATGACATATTTGGCTGTTTTACGTACGATTTATCACTTATTACTTGTTTTTTTTAACTTTTACAGGGTAGTACTAAAAAAATATAAAATATCAAACTCAAAATTTTCACGGTATTTTGCAAACGACTCCGAATTTCGTTAAATAAATGACATATTTGGCTTATGTACGATTTATCACTTATTACTTGTTTTGCTCAACTTTTACAGGGTAGTACTAAAAAAATATAAAATAGCAAACTCAAAATTTTCGCGGTATTTTGCAAACGACTCCGAATTTCATTAAATAAATGACATATTTGGCTGTTTTATGTACGATTTATCACTTATTTCTTGTTTTGCTCAACTTTTACAGGGTAGTACTCAAAAAATATAAAATAGCAAACTCAAAATTTTCACGGTATTTTGCAAACGACTCCGAATTTCGATAAATAAATGACATATTTGGCTGTTTTATGTACGATTTATCACTTATTACTTGTTTTGCTCAACTTTTACAGGGTAGTACTAAAAAAATATAAAATAGCAAACTCAAAATTTTCACGGTATTTTGCAAACGACTCCGAATTTCGTTAAATAAATGACATATTTGGCTGTTTTATGTACGATTTATCACTTATTACTTGTTTTGCTCAACTTTTACAGGGTAGTACTAAAAAAATAAGAAAAATAGCAAACTCAAAATTTTCGCGGTATTTTGCAAACGACTCCGAATTTCGTTAAATAAATGACATATTTGGCTGTTTTATGTACGATTTATCACTTATTACTTGTTTTGCTCAAATTTTACAGGGTAGTACTAAAAAAATAAGAAAAATAGCAAACTCAAAATTTTCGCGGTATTTTGCAAACGACTCCGAATTTCGTTAAATAAATGACATATTTGGCTGTTTTATGTACGATTTATCACTTATTACTTGTTTTGCTCAACTTTTACAGGGTAGTACTCAAAAAATATAAAATAGCAAACTCAAAATTTTCGCGGTATTTGGCAAACGACTCCGAATTTCATTAAATAAATGACATATTTGGCTGTTTTATGTACGATTTATCACTTATTACTTGTTTTGCTCAACTTTTACAGGGTAGTACTAAAAAAATATAAAATAGCAAACTCAAAATTTTCGCGGTATTTTGCAAACGACTCCGAATTTCATTAAATAAATGACATATTTGGCTGTTTTATGTACGATTCATCACTTATTACTTGTTTTGTTTAACTTTTACAGGGTAGTACTAAAAAAATATAAAATAGCAAACTCAAAATTTTCACGGTATTTTGGAAACGACTCCGAATTTCGTTAAATAAATGACATATTTGGCTGTTTTATGTACGATTTATCACTTATTTCTTGTTTTGCTCAACTTTTACAGGGTAGTACTCAAAAAATATAAAATAGCAAACTCAAAATTTTCACGGTATTTTGCAAACGACTCCGAATTTCGATAAATAAATGACATATTTGGCTGTTTTATGTACGATTTATCACTTATTACTTGTTTTGCTCAACTTTTACAGGGTAGTACTAAAAAAATATAAAATAGCAAACTCAAAATTTTAACGGTATTTTGCAAACGACTCCGAATTTCGTTAAATAAATGACATATTTGGCTGTTTTATGTACGATTTATCACTTATTACTTGTTTTGCTCAACTTTTACAGGGTAGTACTAAAAAAATAAGAAAAATAGCAAACTCAAAATTTTCGCGGTATTTTGCAAACGACTCCGAATTTCGTTAAATAAATGACATATTTGGCTGTTTTATGTACGATTTATCACTTATTACTTGTTTTGCTCAACTTTTACAGGGTAGTACTAAAAAAATATAAAATAGCAAACTCAAAATTTTCGCGGTATTTTGCAAACGACTCCAAATTTCATTAAATAAATGACATATTTGGCTGTTTTATGTACGATTTATCACTTATTACTTGTTTTGCTCAACTTTTACAGGGTAGTACTAAAAAAATATAAAATAGCAAACTCAAAATTTTCACGGTATTTTGCAAACGACTCCGAATTTCGTTAAATAAATGACATATTTGGCTGTTTTGTGTACTATTTATCACTTATTTCTTGTTTTGCTCAACTTTTACAGGGTAGTACTAAAAAAATATAAAATAGCAAACTCAAAATTTTCGCGGTATTTTGCAAACGACTCCGAATTTCGTTAAATAAATGACATATTTGGCTGTTTTATGTACGATTTATCACTTATTACTTGTTTTGCTCAACTTTTACAGGGTAGTACTCAAAAAATAAGGAAAATAGCAAACTCAAAATTTTCACGGTATTTTGCAAACGACTCCGAATTTCGTTAAATAAATGACATATTTGGCTGTTTTATGTACGATTTATCACTTATTACTTGTTTTGCTCAACTTTTACAGGGTAGTACTCAAAAAATAAGAAAAATAGCAAACTCAAAATTTTCGCGGTATTTTGCAAACGACTCCGAATTTTGTTAAATAAATGACATATTTGGCTGTTTTATGTACGATTTATCACTTATTACTTGTTTTGCTCAACTTTTACAGGGTAGTACTAAAAAAATAAGAAAAATAGCAAACTCAAAATTTTCGCGGTATTTTGCAAACGACTCCGAATTTCGTTAAATAAATGACATATTTGGCTGTTTTATGTACGATTTATCACTTATTACTTGTTTTGCTCAACTTTTACAGGGTAGTACTCAAAAAATAAGAATAATAGCAAACTCAAAATTTTCGCGGTATTTTGCAAACGACTCCGAATTTTGTTAAATAAATGACATATTTGGCTGTTTTATGTACGATTTATCACTTATTACTTGTTTTGCTCAACTTTTACAGGGTAGTACTAAAAAAATAAGAAAAATAGCAAACTCAAAATTTTCGCGGTATTTTGCAAACGACTCCGAATTTCGTTAAATAAATGACATATTTGGCTGTTTTATGTACGATTTATCACTTATTACTTGTTTTGCTCAACTTTTACAGGGTAGTACTAAAAAAATTTAAAATAGCAAACTCAAAATTTTCGCGGTATTTTGCAAACGACTCCGAATTTCGTTAAATAAATGACATATTTGGCTGTTTTATGTACGATTTATCACTTATTACTTGTTTTGTTTAACTTTTACAGGGTAGTACTCAAAAAATATAAAATAGCAAACTCAAAATTTTCACGGTATTTTGCAAACGACTCCGAATTTCGCTAAATAAATGACATATTTGGCTGTTTTATGTACGATTTATCACTTATTACTTGTTTTGCTCAACTTTTACAGGGTAGTACTAAAAAAATAAAAAAAATAGCAAACTCAAAATTTTCGCGGTATTTTGCAAACGACTCCGAATTTCGTTAAATAAATGACATATTTGGCTGTTTTATGTACGATTTATCACTTATTACTTGTTTTGCTCAACTTTTACAGGGTAGTACTCAAAAAATAAGAAAAATAGCAAACTCAAAATTTTCGCGGTATTTTGCAAACGACTCCGAATTTTGTTAAATAAATGACATATTTGGCTGTTTTATGTACGATTTATCACTTATTACTTGTTTTGCTCAACTTTTACAGGGTAGTACTCAAAAAATAAGAAAAATAGCAAACTCAAAATTTTCACGGTATTTTGCAAACGACTCCGAATTTCGTTAAATAAATGACATATTTGGCTGTTTTATGTACGATTTATCATTTATTACTTGTTTTGTTTAACTTTTACAGGGTAGTACTCAAAAAATATAAAATAGCAAACTCAAAATTTTCACGGTATTTTGCAAACGACTCCGAATTTCGTTAAATAAATGACATATTTGGCTGTTTTGTGTACTATTTATCACTTATTTCTTGTTTTGTTCAACTTTTACAGGGTAGTACTAAAAAAATATAAAATAGCAAACTCAAAATTTTCGCGGTATTTTGCAAACGACTCCGAATTTCGTTAAATAAATGACATATTTGGCTGTTTTATGTACGATTTATCACTTATTACTTGTTTTGCTCAACTTTTACAGGGTAGTACTCAAAAAATATAAAATAGCAAACTCAAAATTTTCACGGTATTTTGCAAACGACTCCGAATTTCGTTAAATAAATGACATATTTGGCTGTTTTGTGTACTATTTATCACTTATTTCTTGTTTTGCTCAACTTTTACAGGGTAGTACTAAAAAAATATAAAATAGCAAACTCAAAATTTTCGCGGTATTTTGCAAACGACTCCGAATTTCGTTAAATAAATGACATATTTGGCTGTTTTATGTACGATTTATCACTTATTACTTGTTTTGCTCAACTTTTACAGGGTAGTACTCAAAAAATATAAAATAGCAAACTCAAAATTTTCACGGTATTTTGCAAACGACTCCGAATTTCGTTAAATAAATGATATATTTGGCTGTTTTATGTACGATTTATCACTTATTACTTGTTTTGCTCAACTTTTACAGGGTAATACTAAAAAAATATAAAATAGCAAACTCAAAATTTTCGCGGTATTTTGCAAACGACTCCGAATTTCGTTAAATAAATGACATATTTGGCTGTTTTATGTACGATTTATCACTTATTACTTGTTTTGCTCAACTTTTACAGGGTAGTACTCAAAAAATATAAAATAGCAAACTCAAAATTTTCACGGTATTTTGCAAACGACTCCGAATTTCGTTAAATAAATGACATATTTGGCTGTTTTATGTACGATTTATCACTTATTACTTGTTTTGCCCAACTTTTACAGGGTAGTACTCAAAAAATATAAAATAGCAAACTCAAAATTTTCACGGTATTTTGCAAACGACTCCGAATTTCGTTAAATAAATGACATATTTGGCTGTTTTATGTACGATTTATCACTTATTACTTGTTTTGCTCAACTTTTACAGGGTAGTACTAAAAAAATATAGAATAGCAAACTCAAAATTTTCGCGGTATTTTGCAAACGACTCCGAATTTCGTTAAATAAATGACATATTTGGCTGTTTTATGTACGATTTATCACTTATTACTTGTTTTGCTCAACTTTTACAGGGTAGTACTAAAAAAATATAAAATAGAAAACTCAAAATTTTCACGGTATTTTGCAAACGACTCCGAATTTCGTTAAATAAATGACATATTTGGCTGTTTTATGTACGATTTATCACTTATTACTTGTTTTGTTTAACTTTTACAGAATAGTTCTCAAAAAATAATAAAAACTCATAATTTTCGCGGTATTTTGCAAACGACTCCGAATTTCGTTAAATAAATGACATATTTGGCTGTTTTATGTACGATTTATCACTTATTACTTGTTTTGTTTAACTTTTACAGGGTAGTACTCAAAAAATATAAAATAGCAAACTCAAAATTTTCACGGTATTTTGCAAACGACTCCGAATTTCGTTAAATAAATGACATATTTGGCTGTTTTGTGTACTATTTATCACTTATTTCTTGTTTTGTTCTACTTTTACAGGGTAGTACTAAAAAAATATAAAATAGCAAACTCAAAATTTTCGCGGTATTTTGCAAACGACTCCGAATTTCGTTAAATAAATGATATATTTGGCTGTTTTATGTACGATTTATCACTTATTACTTGTTTTGCTCAACTTTTACAGGGTAGTACTCAAAAAATATAAAATAGCAAACTCAAAATTTTCACGGTATTTTGCAAACGACTCCGAATTTCGTTAAATAAATGACATATTTGGCTGTTTTGTGTACTATTTATCACTTATTTCTTGTTTTGCTCAACTTTTACAGGGTAGTACTCAAAAAATATAAAATAGCAAACTCAAAATTTTCGCGGTATTTTGCAAACGACTCCGAATTTCGTTAAATAAATGACATATTTGGCTGTTTTATGTACGATTTATCACTTATTACTTGTTTTGCTCAACTTTTACAGGGTAGTACTCAAAAAATATAAAATAGCAAACTCAAAATTTTCACGGTATTTTGCAAACGACTCCGAATTTCGTTAAATAAATGACATATTTGGCTGTTTTATGTACGATTTATCACTTATTACTTGTTTTGCTCAACTTTTACAGGGTAATACTAAAAAAATATAAAATAGCAAACTCAAAATTTTCGCGGTATTTTGCAAACGACTCCGAATTTCGTTAAATAAATGACATATTTGGCTGTTTTATGTACGATTTATCACTTATTACTTGTTTTGCTCAACTTTTACAGGGTAGTACTAAAATAATATAAAATAGCAAACTCAAAATTTTCGCGGTATTTTGCAAACGACTCCGAATTTCGTTAAATAAATGACATATTTGGCTGTTTTATGTACGATTTATCACTTATTACTTGTTTTGCTCAACTTTTACAGGGTAGTACTCAAAAAATATAAAATAGCAAACTCAAAATTTTCACGGTATTTTGCAAACGACTCCGAATTTCGTTAAATAAATGACATATTTGGCTGTTTTATGTACGATTTATCACTTATTACTTGTTTTGCTCAACTTTTACAGAATAGTTCTCAAAAAATAATAAAAACTCATAATTTTCGCGGTATTTTGCAAACTACTCTGAATTCCGTTAAATAAATGACATATTTGGCTGTTTTATGTACGATTTATCACTTATTACTTGTTTTGCTCAACTTTTACAGGGTAGTACTAAAAAAATATAAAATAGCAAACTCAAAATTTTCACGGTATTTTGCAAACGACTCCGAATTTCGTTAAATAAATGACATATTTGGCTGTTTTATGTACGATTTATCACTTATTACTTGTTTTGCTCAACTTTTACAGGGTAGTACTAAAAAAATATAAAATAGCAAACTCAAAATTTTTGCGGTATTTTGCAAACGACTCCGAATTTCGTTAAATAAATGACATATTTGGCTGTTTTATGTACGATTTATCACTTATTACTTGTTTTGCTCAACTTTTACAGGGTAGTACTAAAAAAATATAAAATAGCAAACTCAAAATTTTCACGGTATTTTGCAAACGACTCCGAATTTCGTTAAATAAATGACATATTTGGCTGTTTTATGTACGATTTATCACTTATTAATTGTTTTGCTCAACTTTTACAGGGTAGTACTAAAAAAATATAAAATAGCAAACTCAAAATTTTCACGGTATTTTGCAAACGACTCCGAATTTCGTTAAATAAATGACATATTTGGCTGTTTTATGTACGATTTATCACTTATTACTTGTTTTGTTTAACTTTTACAGGGTAGTACTCAAAAAATATAAAATAGCAAACTCAAAATTTTCACGGTATTTTGCAAACGACTCCGAATTTCGTTAAATAAATGACATATTTGGCTGTTTTATGTACGATTTATCACTTATTACTTGTTTTGCTCAACTTTTACAGGGTAGTACTAAAAAAAATAAGAAAAATAGCAAACTCAAAATTTTCGCGGTATTTTGCAAACGACTCCGAATTGCATTAAATAAATGACATATTTGGCTGTTTTATGTACGATTTATCACTTATTTCTTGTTTTGCTCAACTTTTACAGGGTAGTACTAAAAAAATAAGAAAAATAGCAAACTCAAAATTTTCGCGGTATTTTGCAAACGACTCCGAATTTCGTTAAATAAATGACATATTTGGCTGTTTTATGTACGATTTATCACTTATTACTTGTTTTGCTCAACTTTTACAGGGTAGTACTAAAAAAATATAAAATAGCAAATTCAAAATTTTCACGGTATTTTGCAAACGACTCCGAATTTCGTTAAATAAATGACATATTTGGCTGTTTTATGTACGATTTATCACTTATTACTTGTTTTGCTCAACTTTTACAGGGTAGTACTAAAAAAATAAGAAAAATAGCAAACTCAAAATTTTCGCGGTATTTTGCAAACGACTCCGAATTTCGTTAAATAAATGACATATTTGGCTGTTTTATGTACGATTTATCACTTATTACTTGTTTTGCTCAACTTTTACAGGGTAGTACTAAAAAAATAAGAAAAATAGCAAACTCAAAATTTTCGCGGTATTTTGCAAACGACTCCGAATTTCATTAAATAAATGACATATTTGGCTGTTTTATGTACGATTTATCACTTATTACTTGTTTTGCTCAACTTTTACAGGGTAGTACTAAAAAAATATAAAATAGCAAACTCAAAATTTTCACGGTATTTTGCAAACGACTCCGAATTTCGTTAAATAAATGACATATTTGGCTGTTTTATGTACGATTTATCACTTATTACTTGTTTTGCTCAACTTTTACAGGGTAGTACTAAAAAAATATAAAATAGCAAACTCAAAATTTTCGCGGTATTTTGCAAACGACTCCGAATTTCGTTAAATAAATGACATATTTGGCTGTTTTATGTACGATTTATCACTTATTACTTGTTTTGCTCAACTTTTACAGGGTAGTACTCAAAAAATATAAAATAGCAAACTCAAAATTTTCGCGGTATTTTGCAAACGACTCCGAATTTCATTAAATAAATGACATATTTGGCTGTTTTATGTACGATTTATCACTTATTACTTGTTTTGCTCAACTTTTACAGGGTAGTACTAAAAAAATATTAAATAGCAAACTCAAAATTTTCACGGTATTTTGCAAACGACTCCGAATTTCATTAAATAAATGACATATTTGGCTGTTTTATGTACGATTTATCACTTATTTCTTGTTTTGCTCAACTTTTACAGGGTAGTACTCAAAAAATATAAAATAGCAAACTCAAAATTTTCACGGTATTTTGCAAACGACTCCGAATTTCGTTAAATAAATGACATATTTGGCTGTTTTATGTACGATTTATCACTTATTACTTGTTTTGCTCAATTTTTACAGGGTAGTACTAAAAAAATATAAAATAGCAAACTCAGAATTTTCACGGTATTTTGCAAACGACTCCGAATTTCGTTAAATAAATGACATATTTGGCTGTTTTATGTACGATTTATCACTTATTACTTGTTTTGCTCAACTTTTACAGAATAGTTCTCAAAAAATAATAAAAACTCATAATTTTCGCGGTATTTTGCAAACTACTCTGAATTCCGTTAAATAAATGACATATTTGGCTGTTTTATGTACGATTTATCACTTATGACTTGTTTTGCTCAACTTTTACAGGGTAGTACTAAAAAAATAAGAAAAATAGCAAACTCAAAATTTTCGCGGTATTTTGCAAACGACTCCGAATTTCGTTAAATAAATGACATATTTGGCTGTTTTATGTACGATTTATCACTTATTAATTGTTTTGCTCAACTTTTACAGGGTAGTACTAAAAAAATATCAAATAGCAAACTCAAAATTTTCACGGTATTTTGCAAACGACTCCGAATTTCGTTAAATAAATGACATATTTGGCTGTTTTATGTACGATTTATCACTTATTACTTGTTTTGTTTAACTTTTACAGGGTAGTACTCAAAAAATATAAAATAGCAAACTCAAAATTTTCACGGTATTTTGCAAACGACTCCGAATTTCGTTAAATAAATGACATATTTGGCTGTTTTATGTACGATTTATCACTTATTACCCTCTTTTTCCGATATAAGCCTCACTCCGCTTGTAAGCCGCGGCTTATTAGAGGTAATTGCTTACCAAAAGTTTTTGCAAAACTCTAATAAGCCGCGCTCCTTTATTAAGCCGCGTTCCTCTATAAGCCGCGGATATTTTTTGACTGTTTAACTCTATTTTTTAATTGAAAAATATATTTGTATAGTTTTTATTAGGTATCCGTATACTATAGGCTTGCCATCTTTTGATGTAATTGTAGATAACAAAAATTTCTATATGATTTTTATTTTATTATGTAAATTCAATTTTGATTTATGTATAGGGATAGCAAATTATCCGGATAATTTGTTAAATAGGTATTCGAGTATTCGGATATTTTTTGATATCATTATCCGAATATTAATTATTCGAACAAGAAGTTTATATTCGTTTTCTAGTTCATAAGTCATAGAGTTATTTTTTTTTTGTTATAGACTTGTTAACGATATTTAATTTTTAGTTTATATATATGGAAGATATACAGATTTAGATATAAAGTATTTTTAGGCAAGTATAAGTATTTAAAAACAACACAACACTAAGCGATCATAGTAAATAAGAAAATCATATATAAAAAAAAATCTTCTCTTTTTGTTTAGTTTTCGTTTCTTTATGCATAGAGTAATATACAGGAAGATTTTCAGTTATACTCATCCATATACCAAATTTTCTTAAATTTACATAGGCAAATAAACTATCGTTACGCTCAATTTTTGTAAATATAATTTTTTTGTATTAATATTTGTATCATTGTATTTATTTACTCAATGAGGTAAAAAATAACATAGAGTTTTTTATTTTTACAACATAAGTCAAGAGTTTCTGTTGTTTTAGTGATTAAATTCAATAATTTAAATAATAATGATAATATTCTAATAATTAATAATAACAAACATTTTTTTTTTTAATTTTCGTTAATTTAATTTAAGGTAATATTAAAAAAAAATATTTATTATAGCCAAATAAAATTTTAAGAACTTGTATAAGCCGCACTCCTTTATTAAGCCGCACTCCTTTATTAAGCCTATTTTTGAAAAAAAAAAAACTTTTTTTCACTAACAAGCCGCGGCTTATAACGGAAAAAGAGGGTACTCGTTTTGCTCAACTTTTACAGGGTAGTACTAAAAAAAATAAGAAAAATAGCAAACTCAAAATTTTCGCGGTATTTTGCAAACGACTCCGAATTTCATTAAATAAATGACATATTTGGCTGTTTTATGTACGATTTATCACTTATTACTTGTTTTGCTCAACTTTTACAGGGTAGTACTAAAAAAATATTAAATAGCAAACTCAAAATTTTCACGGGATTTTGCAAACGACTCCGAATTTCATTAAATAAATGACATATTTGGCTGTTTTATGTACGATTTATCACTTATTTCTTGTTTTGCTCAACTTTTACAGGGTAGTACTCAAAAAATATTAAATAGCAAACTCAAAATTTTCACGGTATTTGGCAAACGACTCCGAATTTCGTTAAATAAATGACATATTTGGCTGTTTTATGTACGATTTATCACTTATTACTTGTTTTGCTCAACTTTTACAGAATAGTTCTCAAAAAATAATAAAAACTCATAATTTTCGCGGTATTTTGCAAACTACTCTGAATTCCGTTAAATAAATGACATATTTGGCTGTTTTATGTACGATTTATCACTTATTACTTGTTTTGCTCAACTTTTACAGGGTAGTACTAAAAAAATATAAAATAACAAACTCAAAATTTTCACGGTATTTTGCAAACGACTCCGAATTTCGTTAAATAAATGACATATTTGGCTGTTTTATGTACGATTTATCACTTATTACTTGTTTTGCTCAACTTTTACAGGGTAGTACTAAAAAAATATAAAATAGCAAACTCAAAATTTTCACGGTATTTTGCAAACGACTCCGAATTTCGTTAAATAAATGACATATTTGGCTGTTTTATGTACGATTTATCACTTATTACTTGTTTTGCTCAACTTTTACAGGGTAGTACTAAAAAAATAAGAAAAATAGCAAACTCAAAATTTTCGCGGTATTTTGCAAACGACTCCGAATTTCGTTAAATAAATGACATATTTGGCTGTTTTATGTACGATTTATCACTTATTAATTGTTTTGCTCAACTTTTACAGGGTAGTACTAAAAAAATATAAAATAGCAAACTCAAAATTTTCACGGTATTTTGCAAACGACTCCGAATTTCGTTAAATAAATGACATATTTGGCTGTTTTATGTACGATTTATCACTTATTACTTGTTTTGTTTAACTTTTACAGGGTAGTACTCAAAAAATATAAAATAGCAAACTCAAAATTTTCACGGTATTTTGCAAACGACTCCGAATTTCGTTAAATAAATGATATATTTGGCTGTTTTATGTACGATTTATCACTTATTACTTGTTTTGCTCAACTTTTACAGGGTAGTACTAAAAAAATATAAAATAGCAAACTCAAAATTTTCGCGGTATTTTGCAAACGACTGCGAATTTCGTTAAATAAATGATATATTTGGCTGTTTTATGTACGATTTATCACTTATTACTTGTTTTGCTCAACTTTTACAGGGTAGTACTAAAAAAATATAAAATAGCAAACTCAAAATTTTCACGGTATTTTGCAAACGACTCCGAATTTCGTTAAATAAATGACATATTTGGCTGTTTTATGTACGATTTATCACTTATTAATTGTTTTGCTTAACTTTTACAGGGTAGTACTCAAAAAATATAAAATAGCAAACTCAAAATTTTCACGGTATTTTGCAAACGACTCCGAATTTCGTTAAATAAATGACATATTTGGCTGTTTTATGTACGATTTATCACTTATTACTTGTTTTGCTCAACTTTTACAGGGTAGTACTAAAAAAAATAAGAAAAATAGCAAACTCAAAATTTTCGCGGTATTTTGCAAACGACTCCGAATTGCATTAAATAAATGACATATTTGGCTGTTTTATGTACGATTTATCACTTATTTCTTGTTTTGCTCAACTTTTACAGGGTAGTACTCAAAAAATATAAAATAGCAAACTCAAAATTTTCACGGTATTTTGCAAACGACTCCGACTTTCATTAAATAAATGACATATTTGGCTGTTTTATGTACGATTTATCACTTATTACTTGTTTTGCTCAACTTTTACAGGGTAGTACTAAAAAAATATAAAATAGCAAACTCAAAATTTTCACGGTATTTTGCAAACGACTCCGAATTTCGTTAAATAAATGACATATTTGGCTGTTTTATGTACGATTTATCACTTATTACTTGTTTTGCTCAACTTTTACAGGGTAGTACTAAAAAAATAAGAAAAATAGCAAACTCAAAATTTTCGCGGTATTTTGCAAACGACTCCGAATTTCGTTAAATAAATGACATATTTGGCTGTTTTATGTACGATTTATCACTTATTACTTGTTTTGCTCAACTTTTACAGGGTAGTACTAAAAAAATAAGAAAAATAGCAAACTCAAAATTTTCGCGGTATTTTGCAAACGACTCCGAATTTCATTAAATAAATGACATATTTGGCTGTTTTATGTACGATTTATCACTTATTACTTGTTTTGCTCAACTTTTACAGGGTAGTACTAAAAAAATATTAAATAGCAAACTCAAAATTTTCACGGTATTTTGCAAACGACTCCGAATTTCGTTAAATAAATGACATATTTGGCTGTTTTATGTACGATTTATCACTTATTACTTGTTTTGCTCAACTTTTACAGGGTAGTACTAAAAAAATATAAAATAGCAAACTCAAAATTTTCGCGGTATTTTGCAAACGACTGCGAATTTCGTTAAATAAATGACATATTTGGCTGTTTTATGTACGATTTATCACTTATTTCTTGTTTTGCTCAAATTTTACAGGGTAGTACTAAAAAAAAATAAGAAAAAATAGCAAACTCAAAATTTTCGCGGTATTTTGCAAACGACTCCGAATTTCGTTAAATAAATGACATATTTGGCTGTTTTATGTACGATTTATCACTTATTACTTGTTTTGCTCAACTTTTACAGGGTAGTACTAAAAAAAATAAGAAAAATAGCAAACTCAAAATTTTCGCGGTATTTTGCAAACGACTCCGAATTTCGTTAAATAAATGACATATTTGGCTGTTTTATGTACGATTTATCACTTATTACTTGTTTTGCTCAACTTTTTACAGGGTAGTACTCAAAAAATATAATATTACAAACTCAAAATTTTCACGGTATTTTGCAAACGACTCCGAATTGCGTTAAATAAATGACATATTTGGCTGTTTTATGTACGATTTATCACTTATTACTTGTTTTGCTCAACTTTTACAGGGTAGTACTAAAAAAATATAAAATAGCAAACTCAAAATTTTCACGGTATTTTGCAAACGACTCCGAATTTCGTTAAATAAATGACATATTTGGCTGTTTTATGTACGATTTATCACTTATTACTTGTTTTGCTCAACTTTTACAGGGTAGTACTCAAAAAATATAAAATAGCAAACTCAAAATTTTCACGGTATTTTGCAAACGACTCCGAATTTCGTTAAATAAATGACATATTTGGCTGTTTTATGTACGATTTATCACTTATTAACTTGTTTTGTTTAACTTTTACAGAATAGTTCTCAAAAAAATAATAAAAACTCATAATTTTCGCGGTATTTTGCAAACGACTCCGAATTTCGTAAAATAAATGACATATTTGGCTGTTTTATGTACGATTTATCACTTATTACTTGTTTTACTCAACTTTTACAGGGTAGTACTAAAAAAATATAAAATAGCAAACTCAAAATTTTCACGGTATTTTGCAAACGACTCCGAATTTCGTTAAATAAATGACATATTTGGCTGTTTTATGTACGATTTATCACTTATTACTTGTTTTGCTCAACTTTTACAGGGTAGTACTAAAAAAATATAAAATAGCAAACTCAAAATTTTCACGGTATTTTGCAAACGACTCCGAATTTCGTTAAATAAATGACATATTTGGCTGTTTTATGTACGATTTATCACTTATTACTTGTTTTGCTCAACTTTTACAGGGTAGTACTCAAAAAATATAAAATAGCAAACTCAAAATTTTCGCGGTATTTTGCAAACGACTCCGAATTTCGTTAAATAAAAATGACATATTTGGCTGTTTTATGTACGATTTATCACTTATTACTTGTTTTGCTCAACTTTTACAGGGTAGTACTCAAAAAATATAAAATAGCAAACTCAAAATTTTCACGGTATTTTGCAAACGACTCCGAATTTCGTTAAATAAATGACATATTTGGCTGTTTTATGTACGATTTATCACTTATTACTTGTTTTGCTCAACTTTTACAGGGTAGTACTAAAAAAATAAGAAAAATAGCAAACTCAAAATTTTCGCGGTATTTTGCAAACGACTCCGAATTTCGTTAAATAAATGACATATTTGGCTGTTTTATGTACGATTTATCACTTATTACTTGTTTTGCTCAACTTTTACAGGGTAGTACTAAAAAAATAAGAAAAATAGCAAACTCAAAATTTTCGCGGTATTTTGCAAACGACTCCGAATTTCGTTAAATAAATGACATATTTGGCTGTTTTATGTACGATTTATCACTTATTACTTGTTTTGCTCTACTTTTACAGGGTAGTACTAAAAAAATATAAAATAGCAAACTCAAAATTTTCACCGTATTTTGCAAACGACTCCGAATTTCGTTAAATAAATGACATATTTGGCTGTTTTATGTACGATTTATCACTTATTACTTGTTTTGCTCAACTTTTACAGGGTAGTACTAGAAAAATATAAAATAGCAAACTCAAAATTTTCGCGGTATTTTGCAAACGACTCCGAATTTCGTTAAATAAATGACATATTTGGCTGTTTTATGTACGATTTATCACTTATTACTTATTTTGCTCAACTTTTACAGGGTAGTACTCAAAAAATATAAAATAGCAAACTCAAAATTTTCACGGTATTTTGCAAACGACTCCGAATTTCGTTAAATAAATGATATATTTGGCTGTTTTATGTACGATTTATCACTTATTACTTGTTTTGTTTAACTTTTACAGAATAGTTCTCAAAAAATAATAAAAACTCATAATTTTCGCGGTATTTTGCAAATGACTCCGAATTTCGTAAAATAAATGACATATTTGGCTGTTTTATGTACGATTTATCACTTATTACTTATTTTGCTCAACTTTTACAGGGTAGTACTAAAAAAATATAAAATAGCAAACTCAAAATTTTCACAGTATTTTGCAAACGACTCCGAATTTCGTTAAATAAATGACATATTTGGCTGTTTTATGTACGATTTATCACTTATTACTTGTTTTGCTCAACTTTTACAGAATAGTACTAAAAAAATATAAAATAGCAAACTCAAAATTTTCACGGTATTTTGCAAACGACTCCGAATTTCGTTAAATAAATGACATATTTGGCTGTTTTATGTACGATTTATCACTTATTACTTGTTTTGCTCAACTTTTACAGGGTAGTACTCAAAAAATATAAAATAGCAAACTCAAAATTTTCACGGTATTTTGCAAACGACTCCGAATTTCGTTAAATAAATGACATATTTGGCTGTTTTATGTACGATTTATCACTTATTACTTGTTTTGCTCAACTTTTACAGGGTAGTACTCAAAAAATATAAAATAGCAAACTCAAAATTTTCGCGGTATTTTGCAAACGACTCCGAATTTCGTTAAATAAATGACATATTTGGCTGTTTTATGTACGATTTATCACTTATTACTTGTTTTGCTCAACTTTTACAGGGTAGTACTCAAAAAATATAAAATAGCAAACTCAAAATATTCGCGGTATTTTGCAAACGACTCCGAATTTCGTTAAATAAATGACATATTAGGCTGTTTTATGTACGATTTATCACTTATTTCTTGTTTTGCTCAACTTTTACAGGGTAGTACTCAAAAAATATAAAATAGCAAACTCAAAATTTTCGCGGTATTTTGCAAACGACTCCGAATTTCGTTAAATAAATGACATATTTGGCTGTTTTATGTACGATTTATCACTTATTACTTGTTTTGTTTAACTTTTACAGGGTAGTACTCAAAAAATATAAAATAGCAAACTCAAAATTTTCACCATATTTTGCAAACGACTCCGAATTTCGTTAAATAAATGACATATTTGGCTGTTTTATGTACGATTTATCACTTATTACTTGTTTTGCTCAACTTTTACAGGGTAGTACTCAAAAAATATAAAATAGCAAACTCAAAATTTTCACCGTATTTTGCAAACGACTCCGAATTTCATTAAATAAATGACATATTTGGCTGTTTTATGTACGATTTATCACTTATTACTTGTTTTGCTCAACTTTTACAGGGTAGTACTAAAAAATATAAAATAGCAAACTCAAAATTTTCGCGGTATTTTGCAAACGACTCCGAATTTCGTTAAATAAATGACATATTTGGCTGTTTTATGTACGATTTATCACTTATTACTTATTTTGCTCAACTTTTACAGGGTAGTACTAAAAAAATATAAAATAGCAAACTCAAATTTTTCACGGTATTTTGCAAACGACTCCGAATTTCGTTAAATAAATGACATATTTGGCTGTTTTATGTACGATTTATCACTTATTACTTGTTTTGCTCAAGTTTTACAGGGTAGTACTAAAAAAATATAAAATAGCAAACTCAAAATTTTCGCGGTATTTTGCCAACGACTCCGAATTTCGTTAAATAAATGACATATTTGGCTGTTTTATGTACGATTTATCACTTATTACTTGTTTTGCTCAAATTTTACAGGGTAGTACTAAAAAAAATAAGAAAAATAGCAAACTCAAAATTTTCGCGGTATTTTGCAAACGACTCCGAATTTCGTTAAATAAATGACATATTTGGCTGTTTTATGTACGATTTATCACTTATTACTTGTTTTGCTCAACTTTTACAGGGTAGTACTCAAAAAATATAATATAACAAACTCAAAATTTTCACGGTATTTTGCAAACGACTCCGAATTTCGTTAAATAAATGACATATTTGGCTGTTTTATGTACGATTTATCACTTATTACTTGTTTTGCTCAACTTTTACAGGGTAGTACTAAAAAAATATAAAATAGCAAACTCAAAATTTTCACGGTATTTTGCAAACGACCCCGAATTTCGTTAAATAAATGACATATTTGGCTGTTTTATGTACGATTTATCACTTATTACTTGTTTTGCTCAACTTTAACAGGGTAGTACTCAAAAAATATAAAATAGCAAACTCAAAATTTTCACGGTATTTTGCAAACGACTCCGAATTTCGTTAAATAAATGACATATTTGGCTGTTTTATGTACGATTTATCACTTATTACTTATTTTGTTTAACTTTTACAGAATAGTTCTCAAAAAATAATAAAAACTCATAATTTTCGCGGTATTTTGCAAACGACTCCGAATTTCGTAAAATAAATGACATATTTGGCTGTTTTATGTACGATTTATCACTTATTACTTGTTTTACTCAACTTTTACAGGGTAGTACTAAAAAAATATAAAATAGCAAACTCAAAATTTTCACGGTATTTTGCAAACGACTCCGAATTTCGTTAAATAAATGACATATTTGGCTGTTTTATGTACGATTTATCACTTATTACTTGTTTTGCTCAACTTTTACAGGGTAGTACTCAAAAAATATAAAATAGCAAACTCAAAATTTTCGCGGTATTTTGCAAACGACTCCGAATTTCGTTAAATAAATGACATATTTGGCTGTTTTATGTACGATTTATCACTTATTACTTGTTTTGCTCAACTTTTACAGGGTAGTACTAAAAAAATAAGAAAAATAGCAAACTCAAAATTTTCACCGTATTTTGCAAACGACTCCGAATTTCGTTAAATAAATGACATATTTGGCTGTTTTATGTACGATTTATCACTTATTACTTATTTTGCTCAACTTTTACAGGGTAGTACTAAAAAAATATAAAATAGCAAACTCAAAATTTTCACGGTATTTTGCAAACGACTCCGAATTTCGTTAAATAAATGATATATTTGGCTGTTTTATGTACGATTTATCACTTATTACTTGTTTTGCTCAACTTTTACAGGGTAGTACTAAAAAAATAAGAAAAATAGCAAACTCAAAATTTTCGCGGTATTTTGCAAACGACTCCGAATTTCGTTAAATAAATGACATATTTGGCTGTTTTATGTACGATTTATCACTTATTACTTGTTTTGCTCAACTTTTACAGGGTAGTACTAAAAAAATAAGAAAAATAGCAAACTCAAAATTTTCGCGGTATTTTGCAAACGACTCCGAATGTCGTTAAATAAATGACATATTTGGCTGTTTTATGTACGATTTATCACTTATTACTTGTTTTGCTCAACTTTTACAGGGTAGTACTCAAAAAATATAAAATAGCAAACTCAAAATTTTCACCGTATTTTGCAAACGACTCCGAATTTCGTTAAATAAATGACATATTTGGCTGTTTTATGTACGATTTATCACTTATTACTTGTTTTGCTCAACTTTTACAGGGTAGTACTAAAAAAATATAAAATAGCAAACTCAAAATTTTCGCGGTATTTTGCAAACGACTCCGAATTTCGTTAAATAAATGACATATTTGGCTGTTTTATGTACGATTTATCACTTATTACTTATTTTGCTCAACTTTTACAGGGTAGTACTCAAAAAATATAAAATAGCAAACTCAAAATTTTCACGGTATTTTGCCAACGACTCCGAATTTCGTTAAATAAATGACATATTTGGCTGTTTTATGTACGATTTATCACTTATTACTTGTTTTGTTTAACTTTTACATAATAGTTCTCAAAAAATAATAAAAACTCATAATTTTCGCGGTATTTTGCAAACGACTCCGAATTTCGTATAATAAATGACATATTTGGCTGTTTTATGTACGATTTATCACTTATTACTTGTTTTACTCAACTTTTACAGGGTAGTACTAAAAAAATATAAAATAGCAAACTCAAAATTTTCACGGTATTTTGCAAACGACTCCGAATTTCGTTAAATAAATGACATATTTGGCTGTTTTATGTACGATTTATCACTTATTACTTGTTTTGCTCAACTTTTACAGGGTAGTTATCAAAAAATATAAAATAGCAAACTCAAAATTTTCACGGTATTTTGCAAACGACTCCGAATTTCATTAAATAAATGACATATTTGGCTGTTTTATGTACGATTTATCACTTATTACTTGTTTTGCTCAACTTTTACAGGGTAGTACTAAAAAAATATAAAATAGCAAACTCAAAATTTTCACGGTATTTTGCAAACGACTCCGAATTTCGTTAAATAAATGACATATTTGGCTGTTTTATGTACGATTTATCACTTATTACTTGTTTTGCTCAACTTTTACAGGGTAGTACTCAAAAAATATAAAATAGCAAACCCAAAATTTTCGCGGTATTTTGCAAACGACTCCGAATTTCGTTAAATAAATGACATATTTGGCTGTTTTATGTACGATTTATCACTTATTACTTGTTTTGTTTAACTTTTACAGGGTAGTACTCAAAAAATATAAAATAGCAAACTCAAAATATTCGCGGTATTTTGCAAACGACTCCGAATTTCATTAAATAAATGACATATTTGGCTGTTTTATGTACGATTTATCACTTATTTCTTGTTTTGCTCAACTTTTACAGGGTAGTACTCAAAAAATATAAAATAGCAAACTCAAAATTTTCGCGGTATTTTGCAAACGACTCCGAATTTCATTAAATAAATGACATATTTGGCTGTTTTATGTACGATTTATCACTTATTACTTGTTTTGTTTAACTTTTACAGGGTAGTACTCAAAAAATATAAAATAGCAAACTCAAAATTTTCACCGTATTTTGCAAACGACTCCGAATTTCGTTAAATAAATGACATATTTGGCTGTTTTATGTACGATTTATCACTTATTACTTGTTTTGCTCAACTTTTACAGGGTAGTACTAAAAAAATATAAAATAGCAAACTCAAAATTTTCGCGGTATTTTGCAAACGACTCCGAATTTCGTTAAATAAATGACATATTTGGCTGTTTTATGTACGATTTATCACTTATTACTTATTTTGCTCAACTTTTACAGGGTAGTACTCAAAAAATATAAAATAGCAAACTCAAAATTTTCACGGTATTTTGCAAACGACTCCGAATTTCGTTAAATAAATGACATATTTGGCTGTTTTATGTACCATTTATCACTTATTACTTGTTTTGCTCAACTTTTACAGGGTAGTACTAAAAAAAATAAGAAAAATAGCAAACTCAAAATTTTCGCGGTATTTTGCAAACGACTCCGAATTTTGTTAAATAAATGACATATTTGGCTATTTTATGTACGATTTATCACTTATTACTTGTTTTGCTCAACTTTTACAGGGTAGTACTAAAAAAATAAGAAAAATAGCAAACTCAAAATTTTCGCGGTATTTTGCAAACGACTCCGAATTTCGTTAAATAAATGACATATTTGGCTGTTTTATGTACGATTTATCACTTATTACTTGTTTTGCTCAACTTTTACAGGGTAGTACTAAAAATATATAAAATAGCAAACTCAAAATTTTCGCGGTATTTTGCAAACGACTCCGAATTTCATTAAATAAATGACATATTTGGCTGTTTTATGTACGATTTATCACTTATTACTTGTTTTGCTCAACTTTTACAGGGTAGTACTCAAAAAATATAAAATAGCAAACTCAAAATTTTCGCGGTATTTTGCAAACGACTCCGAATTTCGTTAAATAAATGACATATTTGGCTGTTTTATGTACGATTTATCACTTATTACTTGTTTTGCTCAACTTTTACAGGGTAGTACTAAAAAAATATAAAATAGCAAACTCAAAATTTTCACGGTATTTTGCAAACGACTCCGAATTTCGTTAAATAAATGACATATTTGGCTGTTTTATGTACGATTTATCACTTATTACTTGTTTTGCTCAACTTTTACAGGGTAGTACTCAAAAAATATAAAATAGCAAACCCAAAATTTTCGCGGTATTTTGCAAACGACTCCGAATTTCGTTAAATAAATGACATATTTGGCTGTTTTATGTACGATTTATCACTTATTACTTGTTTTGTTTAACTTTTACAGGGTAGTACTCAAAAAATATAAAATAGCAAACTCAAAATTTTCACGGTATTTTGCAAACGACTCCGAATTTCGTTAAATAAATGACATATTTGGCTGTTTTATGTACGATTTATCACTTATTACTTGTTTTGCTCAACTTTTACAGGGTAGTACTCAAAAAATATAAAATAGCAAACTCAAAATTTTCGCGGTATTTTGCAAACGACTCCGAATTTCATTAAATAAATGACATATTTGGCTGTTTTATGTACGATTTATCACTTATTACTTGTTTTGTTTAACTTTTACAGGGTAGTACTCAAAAAATATAAAATAGCAAACTCAAAATTTTCACCGTATTTTGCAAACGACTCCGAATTTCGTTAAATAAATGACATATTTGGCTGTTTTATGTACGATTTATCACTTATTACTTATTTTGCTCAACTTTTACAGGGTAGTACTCAAAAAATATAAAATAGCAAACTCAAAATTTTCACCGTATTTTGCAAACAACTCCGAATTTCGTTAAATAAATGACATATTTGGCTGTTTTATGTACGATTTATCACTTATTACTTGTTTTGCTCAACTTTTACAGGGTAGTACTAAAAAAATATAAAATAGCAAACTCAAAATTTTCGCGGTATTTTGCAAACGACTCCGAATTTCGTTAAATAAATGACATATTTGGCTGTTTTATGTACGATTTATCACTTATTACTTATTTTGCTCAACTTTTACAGGGTAGTACTCAAAAAATATAAAATAGCAAACTCAAAATTTTCACGGTATTTTGCAAACGACTCCGAATTTCGTTAAATAAATGACATATTTGGCTGTTTTATGTACGATTTATCACTTATTACTTGTTTTGTTTAACTTTTACAGAATAGTTCTCAAAAAATAATAAAAACTCATAATTTTCGCGGTATTTTGCAAACGACTCCGAATTTCGTAAAATAAATGACATATTTGGCTGTTTTATGTACGATTTATCACTTATTACTTGTTTTGCTCAACTTTTACAGGGTAGTACTCAAAAAATATAAAATAGCAAACTCAAAATTTTCGCGGTATTTTGCAAACGACTCCGAATTTCATTAAATAAATGACATATTTGGCTGTTTTATGTACGATTTATCACTTATTACTTGTTTTGCTCAACTTTTACAGGGTAGTACTAAAAAAATATAAAATAGCAAACTCAAAATTTTCACGGTATTTTGCAAACGACTCCGAATTTCGTTAAATAAATGACATATTTGGCTGTTTTATGTACGATTTATCACTTATTACTTGTTTTACTCAACTTTTACAGGGTAGTACTAAAAAAATATAAAATAGCAAACTCAAAATTTTCACGGTATTTTGCAAACGACTCCGAATTTCGTTAAATAAATGACATATTTGGCTGTTTTATGTACGATTTATCACTTATTACTTGTTTTGCTCAACTTTTACAGGGTAGTACTAAAAAAAATAAGAAAAATAGCAAACTCAAAATTTTCGCGGTATTTTGCAAACGACTCCGAATTTCATTAAATAAATGACATATTTGGCTGTTTTATGTACGATTTATCACTTATTACTTGTTTTGCTCAACTTTTACAGGGTAGTACTCAAAAAATATAAAATAGCAAACTCAAAATTTTCGCGGTATTTTGCAAACGACTCCGAATTTCATTAAATAAATGACATATTTGGCTGTTTTATGTACGATTTATCACTTATTACTTGTTTTGCTCAACTTTTACAGGGTAGTACTCAAAAAATATAAAATAGCAAACTCAAAATTTTCACGGTATTTTGCAAACGACTCCGAATTTCGTTAAATAAATGACATATTTGGCTGTTTTATGTACGATTTATCACTTATTACTTGTTTTGCTCAACTTTTACAGGGTAGTACTAAAAAAATATAAAATAGCAAACTCAAAATTTTCACGGTATTTTGCAAACGACTCCGAATTTCGTTAAATAAATGACATATTTGGCTGTTTTATGTACGATTTATCACTTATTACTTGTTTTGCTCAACTTTTACAGGGTAGTACTCAAAAAATATAAAATAGCAAACCCAAAATTTTCGCGGTATTTTGCAAACGACTCCGAATTTCGTTAAATAAATGACATATTTGGCTGTTTTATGTACGATTTATCACTTATTACTTGTTTTGTTTAACTTTTACAGGGTAGTACTCAAAAAATATAAAATAGCAAACTCAAAATATTCGCGGTATTTTGCAAACGACTCCGAATTTCATTAAATAAATGACATATTTGGCTGTTTTATGTACGATTTATCACTTATTTCTTGTTTTGCTCAACTTTTACAGGGTAGTACTCAAAAAATATAAAATAGCAAACTCAAAATTTTCGCGGTATTTTGCAAACGACTCCGAATTTCATTAAATAAATGACATATTTGGCTGTTTTATGTACGATTTATCACTTATTACTTGTTTTGTTTAACTTTTACAGGGTAGTACTCAAAAAATATAAAATAGCAAACTCAAAATTTTCACCGTATTTTGCAAACGACTCCGAATTTCGTTAAATAAATGACATATTTGGCTGTTTTATGTACGATTTATCACTTATTACTTGTTTTGTTTAACTTTTACAGGGTAGTACTCAAAAAATATAAAATAGCAAACTCAAAATTTTCACCGTATTTTGCAAACGACTCCGAATTTCGTTAAATAAATGACATATTTGGCTGTTTTATGTACGATTTATCACTTATTACTTGTTTTGCTCAACTTTTACAGGGTAGTACTAAAAAAATATAAAATAGCAAACTCAAAATTTTCGCGGTATTTTGCAAACGACTCCGAATTTCGTTAAATAAATGACATATTTGGCTGTTTTATGTACGATTTATCACTTATTACTTATTTTGCTCAACTTTTACAGGGTAGTACTCAAAAAATATAAAATAGCAAACTCAAAATTTTCACGGTATTTTGCAAACGACTCCGAATTTCGTTAAATAAATGACATATTTGGCTGTTTTATGTACGATTCATCACTTATTACTTGTTTTGTTTAACTTTTACAGGGTAGTACTAAAAAAATATAAAATAGCAAACTCAAAATTTTCACGGTATTTTGCAAACGACTCCGAATTTCGTTAAATAAATGTTATATTTGGCTGTTTTATGTACGATTTATCACTTATTACTTGTTTTGCTCAACTTTTACAGGGTAGTACTAAAAAAATAAGAAAAATAGCAAACTCAAAATTTTCGCGGTATTTTGCAAACGACTCCGAATTTCGTTAAATAAATGACATATTTGGCTGTTTTATGTACGATTTATCACTTATTACTTGTTTTGCTCAACTTTTACAGGGTAGTACTAAAAAAATATAAAATAGCAAACTCAAAATTTTCGCGGTATTTTGCAAACGACTCCGAATTTCGTTAAATAAATGACATATTTGGCTGTTTTTTGTACGATTTATCACTTATTACTTATTTTGCTCAACTTTTACAGGGTAGTACTCAAAAAATATAAAATAGCAAACTCAAAATTTTCACGGTATTTTGCAAACGACTCCGAATTTCGTTAAATAAATGACATATTTGGCTGTTTTATGTACGATTCATCACTTATTACTTGTTTTGCTCAACTTTTACAGGGTAGTACTAAAAAAATATAAAATAGCAAACTCAAAATTTTCGCGGTATTTTGCAAACGACTCCGAATTTTATTAAATAAATGACATATTTGGCTGTTTTATGTACGATTTATCACTTATTACTTGTTTTGCTCAACTTTTACAGGGTAGTTATCAAAAAATATAAAATAGCAAACTCAAAATTTTCACGGTATTTTGCAAACGACTCCGAATTTCGTTAAATAAATGACATATTTGGCTGTTTTATCTACGATTTATCACTTATTACTTGTTTTGCTCAACTTTTACAGGGTAGTACTAAAAAAATATAAAATAGCAAACTCAAAATATTCGCGGTATTTTGCAAACGACTCCGAATTTCATTAAATAAATGACATATTTGGCTGTTTTATGTACGATTCATCACTTATTACTTGTTTAGCTCAACTTTTACAGGGTAGTACTCAAAAAATATAAAATAGCAAACCCAAAATTTTCGCGGTATTTTGCAAACGACTCCGAATTTCGTTAAATAAATGACATATTTGGCTGTTTTATGTACGATTTATCACTTATTACTTATTTTGCTCAACTTTTACAGGGTAGTACTCAAAAAATATAAAATAGCAAACTCAAAATTTTCACGGTATTTTGCAAACGACTCCGAATTTCGTTAAATAAATGACATATTTGGCTGTTTTATGTACGATTTATCACTTATTACTTGTTTTGCTCAACTTTTACAGGGTAGTACTAAAAAAATATAAAATAGCAAACTCAAAATTTTCGCGGTATTTTGCAAACGACTCCGAATTTCGTTAAATAAATGACATATTTGGCTGTTTTATGTACGATTTATCACTTATTACTTATTTTGTTTAACTTTTACAGGGTAGTACTCAAAAAATATAAAATAGCAAACTCAAAATATTCGCGGTATTTTGCAAACGACTCCGAATTTCATTAAATAAATGACATATTTGGCTGTTTTATGTACGATTTATCACTTATTTCTTGTTTTGCTCAACTTTTACAGGGTAGTACTCAAAAAATATAAAATAGCAAACTCAAAATTTTCACGGTATTTTGCAAACGACTCCGAATTTCGTTAAATAAATGACATATTTGGCTGTTTTATGTACGATTCATCACTTATTACTTGTTTAGCTCAACTTTTACAGGGTAGTACTCAAAAAATATAAAATAGCAAACCCAAAATTTTCGCGGTATTTTGCAAACGACTCCGAATTTCGTTAAATAAATGACATATTTGGCTGTTTTATGTACGATTTATCACTTATTACTTGTTTTGTTTAACTTTTACAGGGTAGTACTCAAAAAATATAAAATAGCAAACTCAAAATATTCGCGGTATTTTGCAAACGACTCCGAATTTCATTAAATAAATGACATATTTGGCTGTTTTATGTACGATTTATCACTTATTTCTTGTTTTGCTCAACTTTTACAGGGTAGTACTCAAAAAATATAAAATAGCAAACTCAAAATTTTCACCGTATTTTGCAAACGACTCCGAATTTCGTTAAATAAATGACATATTTGGCTGTTTTATGTACGATTTATCACTTATTACTTGTTTTGCTCAACTTTTACAGGGTAGTACTAAAAAAATATAAAATAGCAAACTCAAAATTTTCGCGGTATTTTGCAAACGACTCCGAATTTCGTTAAATAAATGACATATTTGGCTGTTTTATGTACGATTTATCACTTATTACTTATTTTGCTCAACTTTTACAGGGTAGTACTCAAAAAATATAAAATAGCAAACTCAAAATTTTCACGGTATTTTGCAAACGACTCCGAATTTCGTTAAATAAATGACATATTTGGCTGTTTTATGTACGATTTATCACTTATTACTTGTTTTGCTCAACTTTTACAGGGTAGTACTAAAAAAATATAAAATAGCAAACTCAAAATTTTCGCGGTATTTTGCAAACGACTCCGAATTTCGTTAAATAAATGACATATTTGGCTGTTTTATGTACGATTTATCACTTATTACTTATTTTGCTCAACTTTTACAGGGTAGTACTCAAAAAATATAAAATAGCAAACTCAAAATTTTCACGGTATTTTGCAAACGACTCCGAATTTCGTTAAATAAATGACATATTTGGCTGTTTTATGTACGATTTATCACTTATTACTTGTTTTGTTTAACTTTTACAGAATAGTTCTCAAAAAATAATAAAAACTCATAATTTTCGCGGTATTTTGCAAACGACTCCGAATTTCGTAAAATAAATGACATATTTGGCTGTTTTATGTACGATTTATCACTTATTACTTGTTTTACTCAACTTTTACAGGGTAGTACTAAAAAAATATAAAATAGCAAACTCAAAATTTTCACGGTATTTTGCAAACGACTCCGAATTTCGTTAAATAAATGACATATTTGGCTGTTTTATGTACGATTTATCACTTATTACTTGTTTTGCTCAACTTTTACAGGGTAGTACTAAAAAAATAAGAAAAATAGCAAACTCAAAATTTTCGCGGTATTTTGCAAACGACTCCGAATTTCATTAAATAAATGACATATTTGGCTGTTTTATGTACGATTTATCACTTATTACTTGTTTTGCTCAACTTTTACAGGGTAGTACTCAAAAAATATAAAATAGCAAACTCAAAATTTTCGCGGTATTTTGCAAACGACTCCGAATTTCATTAAATAAATGACATATTTGGCTGTTTTATGTACGATTTATCACTTATTACTTGTTTTGCTCAACTTTTACAGGGTAGTACTCAAAAAATATAAAATAGCAAACTCAAAATTTTCACGGTATTTTGCAAACGACTCCGAATTTCGTTAAATAAATGACATATTTGGCTGTTTTATGTACGATTTATCACTTATTACTTGTTTTGCTCAACTTTTACAGGGTAGTACTAAAAAAATATAAAATACCAAACTCAAAATTTTCACGGTATTTTGCAAACGACTCCGAATTTCGTTAAATAAATGACATATTTGGCTGTTTTATGTACGATTTATCACTTATTACTTGTTTTGCTCAACTTTTACAGGGTAGTACTCAAAAAATATAAAATAGCAAACCCAAAATTTTCGCGGTATTTTGCAAACGACTCCGAATTTCGTTAAATAAATGACATATTTGGCTGTTTTATGTACGATTTATCACTTATTACTTGTTTTGTTTAACTTTTACAGGGTAGTACTCAAAAAATATAAAATAGCAAACTCAAAATATTCGCGGTATTTTGCAAACGACTCCGAATTTCATTAAATAAATGACATATTTGGCTGTTTTATGTACGATTTATCACTTATTTCTTGTTTTGCTCAACTTTTACAGGGTAGTACTCAAAAAATATAAAATAGCAAACTCAAAATTTTCGCGGTATTTTGCAAACGACTCCGAATTTCATTAAATAAATGACATATTTGGCTGTTTTATGTACGATTTATCACTTATTACTTGTTTTGTTTAACTTTTACAGGGTAGTACTCAAAAAATATAAAATAGCAAACTCAAAATTTTCACCGTATTTTGCAAACGACTCCGAATTTCGTTAAATAAATGACATATTTGGCTGTTTTATGTACGATTTATCACTTATTACTTGTTTTGTTTAACTTTTACAGAATAGTTCTCAAAAAATAATAAAAACTCATAATTTTCGCGGTATTTTGCAAACGACTCCGAATTTCGTAAAATAAATGACATATTTGGCTGTTTTATGTACGATTTATCACTTATTACTTGTTTTACTCAACTTTTACAGGGTAGTACTAAAAAAATATAAAATAGCAAACTCAAAATTTTCACGGTATTTTGCAAACGACTCCGAATTTCGTTAAATAAATGACATATTTGGCTGTTTTATGTACGATTTATCACTTATTACTTGTTTTGCTCAACTTTTACAGGGTAGTACTAAAAAAATAAGAAAAATAGCAAACTCAAAATTTTCGCGGTATTTTGCAAACGACTCCGAATTTCGTTAAATAAATGACATATTTGGCTGTTTTATGTACGATTTATCACTTATTACTTGTTTTGTTTAACTTTTACAGAATAGTTCTCAAAAAATAATAAAAACTCATAATTTTCGCGGTATTTTGCAAACGACTCCGAATTTCGTAAAATAAATGACATATTTGGCTGTTTTATGTACGATTTATCACTTATTACTTGTTTTACTCAACTTTTACAGGGTAGTACTAAAAAAATATAAAATAGCAAACTCAAAATTTTCACGGTATTTTGCAAACGACTCCGAATTTCGTTAAATAAATGACATATTTGGCTGTTTTATGTACGATTTATCACTTATTACTTGTTTTGCTCAACTTTTACAGGGTAGTACTAAAAAAATAAGAAAAATAGCAAACTCAAAATTTTCGCGGTATTTTGCAAACGACTCCGAATTTCATTAAATAAATGACATATTTGGCTGTTTTATGTACGATTTATCACTTATTACTTGTTTTGCTCAACTTTTACAGGGTAGTACTCAAAAAATATAAAATAGCAAACTCAAAATTTTCGCGGTATTTTGCAAACGACTCCGAATTTCATTAAATAAATGACATATTTGGCTGTTTTATGTACGATTTATCACTTATTACTTGTTTTGCTCAACTTTTACAGGGTAGTACTCAAAAAATATAAAATAGCAAACTCAAAATTTTCACGGTATTTTGCAAACGACTCCGAATTTCGTTAAATAAATGACATATTTGGCTGTTTTATGTACGATTTATCACTTATTACTTGTTTTGCTCAACTTTTACAGGGTAGTACTAAAAAAATATAAAATACCAAACTCAAAATTTTCACGGTATTTTGCAAACGACTCCGAATTTCGTTAAATAAATGACATATTTGGCTGTTTTATGTACGATTTATCACTTATTACTTGTTTTGCTCAACTTTTACAGGGTAGTACTCAAAAAATATAAAATAGCAAACCCAAAATTTTCGCGGTATTTTGCAAACGACTCCGAATTTCGTTAAATAAATGACATATTTGGCTGTTTTATGTACGATTTATCACTTATTACTTGTTTTGTTTAACTTTTACAGGGTAGTACTCAAAAAATATAAAATAGCAAACTCAAAATATTCGCGGTATTTTGCAAACGACTCCGAATTTCATTAAATAAATGACATATTTGGCTGTTTTATGTACGATTTATCACTTATTTCTTGTTTTGCTCAACTTTTACAGGGTAGTACTCAAAAAATATAAAATAGCAAACTCAAAATTTTCGCGGTATTTTGCAAACGACTCCGAATTTCATTAAATAAATGACATATTTGGCTGTTTTATGTACGATTTATCACTTATTACTTGTTTTGTTTAACTTTTACAGGGTAGTACTCAAAAAATATAAAATAGCAAACTCAAAATTTTCACCGTATTTTGCAAACGACTCCGAATTTCGTTAAATAAATGACATATTTGGCTGTTTTATGTACGATTTATCACTTATTACTTGTTTTGTTTAACTTTTACAGGGTAGTACTCAAAAAATATAAAATAGCAAACTCAAAATTTTCACCGTATTTTGCAAACGACTCCGAATTTCGTTAAATAAATGACATATTTGGCTGTTTTATGTACGATTTATCACTTATTACTTGTTTTGCTCAACTTTTACAGGGTAGTACTCAAAAAATATAATATTACAAACTCAAAATTTTCGCGGTATTTTGCAAACGACTCCGAATTTCGTTAAATAAATGACATATTTGGCTGTTTTATGTACGATTTATCACTTATTACTTATTTTGCTCAACTTTTACAGGGTAGTACTCAAAAAATATAAAATAGCAAACTCAAAATTTTCACGGTATTTTGCAAACGACTCCGAATTTCGTTAAATAAATGACATATTTGGCTGTTTTATGTACGATTCATCACTTATTACTTGTTTTGTTTAACTTTTACAGGGTAGTACTAAAAAAATATAAAATAGCAAACTCAAAATTTTCACGGTATTTTGCAAACGACTCCGAATTTCGTTAAATAAATGACATATTTGGCTGTTTTATGTACGATTTATCACTTATTACTTGTTTTGCTCAACTTTTACAGGGTAGTACTAAAAAAATAAGAAAAATAGCAAACTCAAAATTTTCGCGGTATTTTGCAAACGACTCCGAATTTCGTTAAATAAATGACATATTTGGCTGTTTTATGTACGATTTATCACTTATTACTTGTTTTGCTCAACTTTTACAGGGTAGTACTAAAAAAATATAAAATAGCAAACTCAAAATTTTCGCGGTATTTTGCAAACGACTCCGAATTTCATTAAATAAATGACATATTTGGCTGTTTTATGTACGATTTATCACTTATTACTTTTTTTGCTCAACTTTTACAGGGTAGTACTAAAAAAATATAAAATAGCAAACTCAAAATTTTCACGGTATTTTGCAAACGACTCCGAATTTCGTTAAATAAATGACATATTTGGCTGTTTTATGTACGATTTATCACTTATTACTTGTTTTGCTCAACTTTTACAGGGTAGTACTAAAAAAATAAGAAAAATAGCAAACTCAAAATTTTCACGGTATTTTGCAAACGACTCCGAATTTCGTTAAATAAATGACATATTTGGCTGTTTTATGTACGATTTATCACTTATTACTTGTTTTGCTCAACTTTTACAGGGTAGTACTAAAAAAATAAGAAAAATAGCAAACTCAAAATTTTCACGGTATTTTGCAAACGACTCCGAATTTCGTTAAATAAATGACATATTTGGCTGTTTTATGTACGATTTATCACTTATTACTTGTTTTGCTCAACTTTTACAGGGTAGTACTAAAAAAATAAGAAAAATAGCAAACTCAAAATTTTCACGGTATTTTGCAAACGACTCCGAATTTCGTTAAATAAATGACACATTTGGCTGTTTTATGTACGATTTATCACTTATTACTTGTTTTGCTCAACTTTTACAGGGTAGTACTAAAAAAATATAAAATAGCAAACTCAAAATTTTCGCGGTATTTTGCAAACGACTCCGAATTTCATTAAATAAATGACATATTTGGCTGTTTTATGTACGATTTATCACTTATTACTTGTTTTGCTCAACTTTTACAGGGTAGTACTAAAAAAATATAAAATAGCAAACTCAAAATTTTCACGGTATTTTGCAAACGACTCCGAATTTCGTTAAATAAATGACATATTTGGCTGTTTTATGTACGATTTATCACTTATTACTTGTTTTGCTCAACTTTTACAGGGTAGTACTAAAAAAATAAGAAAAATAGCAAACTCAAAATTTTCACGGTATTTTGCAAACGACTCCGAATTTCGTTAAATAAATGACATATTTGGCTGTTTTATGTACGATTTATCACTTATTACTTGTTTTGCTCAACTTTTACAGGGTAGTACTAAAAAAATATAAAATAGCAAACTCAAAATTTTCGCGGTATTTTGCAAACGACTCCGAATTTCGTTAAATAAATGACATATTTGGCTGTTTTATGTACGATTTATCACTTATTACTTGTTTTGCTCAACTTTTACAGGGTAGTACTAAAAAAATATAAAATAGCAAACTCAAAATTTTCGCGGTATTTTGCAAACGACTCCGAATTTCGTTAAATAAATGACATATTTGGCTGTTTTATGTACGATTTATCACTTATTACTTGTTTTGCTCAACTTTTACAGGGTAGTACTAAAAAAATATAAAATAGCAAACTCAAAATTTTCGCGGTATTTTGCAAACGACTCCGAATTTCGTTAAATAAATGACATATTTGGCTGTTTTATGTACGATTTATCACTTATTACTTGTTTTGCTCAACTTTTACAGGGTATTACTAAAAAAATAAAAAGTAGCAAACTCAAAATTTTCGCGGTATTTTGCAAACGACTCCGAATTTCGTTAAATAAATGACATATTTGGCTGTTTTATGTACGATTTATCACTTATTTCTTATTTTGCTCAACTTTTACAGGGTAGTACTCAAAAAATATAAAATAGCAAACTCAAAATTTTCGCGGTATTTTGCAAACGACTCCGAATTTCATTAAATAAATGACATATTTGGCTG